>JAPDRQ010000108.1:0-102886 GCA_030247915.1 Neophaeococcomyces mojaviensis
CGTACGCCAAGGGTCTGTTTAGCCGGTGGATTTGTTTACGCGACCTGGCCCAGCACCTTTTCGATATGCCCCATAAATTCACGACCCCAACAGCATCGATAGCGCCTACACACAACTCTGCGTGCCCTAGACGCGTCGCTTTGCCTTTCAACTACCCTCCTCTTGACTCCTTCACCACACAAGTACAATGACCTTCCCAGCAGCGGGTAAGCGCAAATCCGACGAAATGAACAACGGCCCCAGCACGCCCACTGGCAGCCCGGTTCCCAAGAAGATGAAGATTACCCAAGCACAGAAGCAAGCGCTGATGGACAACTTGCAACTGGAAGGTCAGAGTAGCGAAGGCTGAATGGAAAGCAAGCTGACATGGTGCCAGTCACGGAAAGAGCGCGCCAACTTCGAGCTCACTACGCGTTGCAGTGCCAGGATCTCAAATCACGAGTCGAGCGCCGAATCAACCGAGTGCCCGTCGCCATGCGCAAGATGAAGATGGGCGACCTCATGACCCAGCACGAAAAAGCAGACAAAGACAAAGACACGGCACCGACGCAGCTCCTCGCTCGAAGCCCGTCGAAAGCACCGCCTGTCCAACCGCCAGCTCAATCCGACTCGCTCCAACGGCCACTCCCCGTCATTCCAGAACAACAGAAAATTCCCTCTCCGATCCGGCAACAAGCACAACAAGTCATCCAACCGCCCAAGTCGCGCAAACGGAAGAGCTCGGCCATCCGCATTCCCTCGGATAAAGAGAATCACGAACCAGACACAACGACGGAGCACGACACATCCAACACGGCCCTCGACAACAGCGCTCTTCCCGTCCAGAAGAACGCGAAACGCGCCAAAACAGCGGCTACGACATACCACAATGCCACAACGATAGCGCCAGCGCCAAAACGGGCAGCGTCGAAGACCCAGAAAAAGCCGGCAGCGAAAACAAAAGACACGGGCAATCCAATGGGGGTGCTCTCCCCACGCTCGCACAACTCCCGCACCCTCCCGCGTTCACCCATCAAAGACGCGCCACAACCACCGTCTCCTACCAAACAAGCGGCTTCTCCACTCAAGCAAAATACTACCCACCTAGCATCCCCCTTCAAATCTGCCACCACAGCAGCAACATCTGCCCTCTCCAGCCTCGCAAAACGCGGTGCGGCAGCCGCTGCAGGTCTTGCGCGGCCAAGCAGTCGCGACCAGAACACTGCGACCGGTCTGACGGGCGCCTCACCAACGGGAAAGATGCTCCCTCCTCCACGCCCAGCCCTCGCAACCGTCACAAGCACTCACGCCGTGCCGAACATGTCTCCTCAACGCACAACTTCACAGGCTTCAATTCGCTCTGTAGCATCAGAACAAAGCACAACAAGCAACGGGACAAACGGTACTGTCGTCACCAAGCCTACACGCACAACGACAACGACTCTTACCAAACGTGCGCCAGCTACAAAGACCACGACAACCGTGAAGAAGACTACGGCAGCTGCGAGGTCGAAGATGGTGATTAGCGAAACGACCGTGACGCCATTGAGTCCAAAAGCAGCCAATACTGGAATCAAGAGGACTGCCACAACGACCACTGTGAAGGCATCGGGTACGGTCAAAAGGGTGGGGACCACGAAGAAGGATGTGCCTGCTGTCACTGCAACGAGCACAGGCAGGGTATTGAGGAAGAGGAACTAGGCAGACATTCATGCAAAGAATGTCAGGCGCTACAATATCCAGCCTGTGCCTGGCAATTACGACTGGCACAATTCAAGCTACATGAGCGACGAAGCGGAAAATGACAAACGAATATGCAGCGGCAGGTCAGCACCGACATTCACAATGAGTTGTAAGCCTTGGGGACTGATTAGGAAAATGTCGGCACAACGGTGCATAAAGCATCGAGTTAGACGGAGTACAGGTTGGGCAAGAGGACGGGTGGAATTTTGATACTCGGAGGACACCGTGTTGACCGTCCACAAACGAAAAATCGAACTCAGAGAGGCGTTCATGTTCAAGTACTGAGTCGACCAGGCAGATAGATAGCTATCTAGCTAGCTACGATTGAGCCCTCATGAACACGTGTTTTTTCAGTTTGTTGTGAACTATTCCATGTCATATCTGTTCCATACTGCATTTTAACCTGACCCATCCCGACCTCATCTGCGAGTACTAGATAGATGTACTGTACACAACACACGTGAGTATGTATATATATATATATATACATACCTCACAACCAGCCCTTCATGAGACGCCCAAAAAATCAAGAATTGAATTACGATGATGAAATGAAAACGAAAGCAATACACGATTCATGTTAAACTGATTGATGATGTTACACATTGAATTAGCTAGCTGTCTAGCTACCTTTAGCTGGTCAACTCTCAAAACACTCGAGCTACATTCCCGGGTCGGATACTTAGTAAAGCAAATAAAACCCCTTTGACTGACCTTGTACTGTCCAGATTAACCGAGAATGCGACCACGAAAAATCTTTTTTGAGAGTGTCGAGTGCCAGAATCAGTGTCGCAAAAGCCATAGAGAGAGCCATACCAGCCACCCGTCAGCCCATTGCAGTTGTCCACCAACGCCGAAGCACAATTTCTTTCCCAGTGGCACACCCAGCATTGTTGCTGAGAATACCGACCATGTCTCGTACAATGCTGTCGGATCAGTAATCTAGCGTATCACTTCCCGCTCCAGCTGCAGCCGCGGCCGCTCGGTCACCACCAGTGCCATTGGGGCCACCAGAAGGTTGAGCATCTAGATCCTCATAGCTTCGGATCGCTCTACCCTGTACCGCCTCCTTCGGCCCGATAGCATTCAAACTCGGCCCTTGTCCATCTCCCCATCGTCCACCACTTCCACCACCACCTTGCGCGATGAATCCCATCCTTCCAGTGCCCATCACCCCTGCCGTGTTGCCATACCCTCGGTTATTCCTGTTGGTCTTGTCGTATGGATTTTGTCTGTTGCTGAATCTTCCACTGCCTCTTCGAACTGGGCCGGTGCTATGTCCATTCGTGCCATTGGCATCAGGATTATTGGGCATGTTAGGCATGCCAGCAATGAAGCCCATTGTAGGGTTCAGCATGTTCGCATGGAAGGACGTAACATTCTGGAGGTTGAAACCTCGTGGCGTGCCGTTGTTGAATTGGTGGTTCGGTGGCAGTGGGAAATGTCCATTCGAGTTTGCGTCGGAGCGTGACGGGGCAATGTGGCTAGGGTCGAGGACGTAGGTGTTCACCAGACTCAGCTGCAGTGGGTTAGCATTTGTCATGTATTCTTTTGGTTGGGGTTGGCTTACATCATTCTTGATACCATCGTACCACTCCTCGTGTCTCTTTTCGACATGCTTGCGCCAGAAGTGTTCTGCTTTGAAAAGTTTGGTACATTCTGGCACTTTGCATCGATACTTCGATTCGTCCTCCTGCTTGACATACTTGGCAAGTTCTTCATCCAGAGCTTCTTCCACTGGTTTGCCGCCGATTTTCTTCAAGTCGCAGTACTCGGGCTCGAGGAGTTGCAGCACCTTTTCTTCGAATGTCTTGACCCAGTTGAAGGCTTTGAGAAGCTGTTGTTCTGTCTTGTTAAACTTGCTGCCCTTGCGATCATCGGTCGGACTGGCGATATCCTCCTCTACACTGTCTTTGCTCCTGGGAAATGGATCGCCGTTGGCACTGGCAACGGCAGCACGCTTGGCAAGCTTGCTCAAGCCAGCTCTTGGTCTTCGCAAGTGTCCACCAGGACACTTTCGAACCAGTTCATGCACTGAGTCGGCTTCGAACACACAAAAGAGGCAGAAGTTGAACACTCGTCGCAAATATTCAACAAGCAGGTCAAGCTTCTTCTTGACCACAAGCAACTCTTCACTGTCATCTTCTTCATCACCTGCCTCTTCGCCCTCCTCCAGGTCGAACTTTATTTCGTCGTCGTTGTCGACAAAGGCATTCTTCTTGGGAGGCTTGGGAGGTGGCTGCAGGAGACCCTGACTTCGCATGTTCTCCACTCTCGCATCAATGCTTGCAAGACCGCCGGTCGAGTCGTCTTTGCCCATATCAGACTCGAGCTTTGTCACCAGTCGTCGCGCAAGCTGGTAGTCCCGTTCAATGCGTTCTGGAGCAGAGAAGAGGTCCCACAAGGCCTTCTTCCTCGGCGCAGACGGAGCATTGTGAACACCAACGTGGCAGGTGAAATCGCCTCGAATTGGGTCCACGATAGTCTTGCCGTTGATAGCCTCGAGTGCTTTTTGTGCGACACTCGACTTCTCCTCCTTTGGCTTCTCTGCCTCTTCACCGTCTTCACGACCGTCTCCTCGTTCAGTCTTGACGTCTTCCATACCTTCCCCATTCTCCTCGGAAGGTGGGTTGATCATGATCCAACCAATGCGGTGACACTTCTTGACAGGATTCGGGTCGCTCAGCGAGAGCCACTTGAAGCCACCCTCTCCTTCACCAAGGTGTTCTTTGCAAAATTCTTCAATCCGGTCGCGACCAACATTGGGAGCCAGTGTCTTGATAAGCAGCGCAGGCTGGTTCATCGCCTCATCTTTCATGTCACCTCCTTTGGCTGGGACCAGATCTTGGACACCAAGAGTCTCGGCACCGCCAACCGCTTCACCCTCCTCTTTCTCAATCATGCCACCAGCACCATCACTGTCTTGCTTGTAAATGCCCTCGAGTGTGAATTCATCGAACACGCCAGAGTCCATGTCTGACTTCCACTGATCAAAGCCAGCCTCACGGAACTCCATCAGTCGCTTCCGTATGGGATCACGTATCTCAGGCACATATCGCTCCTTGAACCACTCTTCACCCTTGTGTTGTTGCACAAAGTATCTCGCAGCCTTCACCTGGAAATCTTGCTTGTATTGGTCATAAGCGTCTTGGATCTTAGCGCGTTCCTTCTCACGATCTTGCCGTGATTCGTTCTCGCCTCTCAGACGATCAGAAGGTCTTCGTCCGCCGTGTTTAGCACGATCCTTGTCTTCTTTGATCTGCTGCTCGTTGCGCCACCACTCGGCGAAATAACTAAATCCGGCTTGGGTGTCCATCAAGAGCGGATTCGGGACAGGATTGACTTTGATGACCGGCTTGTCGGACTCTTGACCGGGCACATAGCGATCGATGTTTGCGGGTGTTGGAGAGGGGGCGCGTCGGCGGTCGTCGCGTTCTCTTGGGGGTTGTCTGGAGTCATAGTAGTCGTCTCTTGAGGTTCGCTCTCGGTTGGGTTGGTATCGGTCTATGACTGGTGATCGAGATCTGTTTCTTGGCGGACGACGTCGGTCATCAACTGGAGCGGGTGTTAGTCATGCTGGGCTTGAACAATGGGACAGCCGTTTTACGGACCAGGTGTCCTTCTTCTGTACGTATCTCGTCGATCATCTCTGTCTTCGAATCTCGCCGACGGTTCTCCCGGAGAGCCGTAAGTGTCGTAAGGATTCATTTTTATGTGTTTGCCCTTGCGCAAGCCACCCTCCTCTTCAGATGCTCCCTTCCTGCTTCTAGATCAAGCTTGCATATACCTCGTGACTCAACGCGTGGAGCGGCCGTACAGACTCGATCAGGTAATTTGGGGTTCGTGTAGTAGGGAGGATGTCTTTGAGCTAAGCATAAGCAAAATGGAAGTTAGATCGAGGTCTGAAAGAAATGAAGAACGCCATGATCTCGACATCATGAGTGAAAACAATAAGACCGAGAGCAGGCTCTCGTGTGTAAAAGGTCCCTAGTAAAAGGTAGAGAAGCACACCCCGGGTGGCAGGGCGGTTGCTAGGCCAGCTCGGATAATGATAAACAAGCACTCGAGTTGCAGCCGCTGTAATGCGAGCACAAAAGATTTCAAGGTCGATGAAGATATGGAGAAGGTGTGCAGACTCACAGATGAGTATTAATGGCGCTGCCAACGACGCTTTGAACAGTTGTTGGGGACGAAACGAGTAGATGTGAGGGTGCTGGTCGTACAAGTCACGTCGTCCGCAGTCGCGCCGGACAGCGTGACCAAGTCTTGGCAGCTCCATGCCGCCGCTTTCTATCCCTCTTCACTCCTGACTCCACCTCGTCTCACTAACATTAGGTGAGCTCGTTGACGTGCAGCTGTTATCCCCCATCATGCCACGTTGTGTTCTGCTAAGGTCTTCTATTGCAAAAGAAGTGTTGTGTATAACACTATGCATGTGACCTCTGCCAACGCTCTCATTGACCTCTTTTCCTCTGGACTGCGAAATTGTCACCCGCGCGTGCTGTTCTCACTCCGCTGGTCCAGACGCTAGCATTTTATATGTTATGGCACATCCAGGCAATGTGGCAAAAGCGTGTTAAAGCTGGTCTCCCACTCTACTGAAGGGCACATGGCTCGAGCTGAATGTTCGGTGAGGAGTGGAAGCGTTGAGTCTTGCCGAATCCGTGACTTCCTACGATTCTATGTTGCGACGAGCACACCTTACATTCTTCACGAAATTCGCTATCGAGTCTACGCTGCTCGTTACCAAATCTTTCTTTCCAGTCTTAATAAGGGGAACTGGTACTGACATAAACACGAACCTGACTGAAAGTTCCTCTTGCACAAGGAATACTACAAAGTCATTGTAATTTTTATTCTTCTAAATGGTTTTGCCGAGTACGCTGAGCGTTCCGTCGAGTCCTACTGTCAGTTCATCTCGCGTTTACAGGAGTCATCTTGCACCAATGAAGATGTTCAAAATAGGTGGAGGTTTCACTGGTGTTTAAAGGACCAGTCTCTCCTCAGATGGCTGCCGCAACTCTCAAAATGACGAAGCTTATGAGGTTCAGAATGAAACATTGAAGGTTCCAATATTCATTGAGAATGGCATCAGCGGTTTTTACACTGACTGCAGGCAGATTCAACTATTCATCGAGCATATCAGCTCATCTGACAAGACTTTGCATCTTGTAACTGGCGGATGCCACACGGCTCTCAGTAAGAGCGCGAAGCGCTTTTACAGACCATACGTAAGTGGCTCAGTGAACGTACCAAAAGCACCCAGACAATGACTGTTGCGTTCAGCCACTTTAAGAGCTTCGTGTTGCCTCAAAGTACTACCAGTACGAGATGAAAGACATTTCTTCACTGATCAGCGATAGAGCAGACCTTTGTGCTTCGATTCCGTGCTCTTCGCAGCTCGAAACCAACTTCGCCGTTCTTCAAAGCGGTTCAGAATACGTACCAGAGTGACAAAATGCACTAAAAAGTTTGTTGTACTTCGTGGACGCGAGGACAGGGTACATTTTGAGTTTCGGAGATCGACCCACAAGGACCCACTTCTCCGCAAAGATCTAGCAACAACATGTCCAATAGTCATGCAGGACAGGTCGAAATGCTTCAAAGAAACCGAGGCTTTCACTTAACCACTTGATACGTTTCTGGAAGTTCATCCATTCTAGTCATTAGCGTGAAGTCCTCCTTGCGAGCTTGCCTCAATGGATGCTTACCACCGTAAGAATGTTAGACTTGCGACGCATGGCGTTCTGGATGAGAGAATGCACCGGAGACCAAATGAATTTTAGTTCCAGGAGTGGGGTGGATGTTGTGCTCTTTTGGTGTCGAAGGTATGCATTCGACCCTGCAAGACAGCAGTTCCGGAAACACTTCAATTTTGTGCCCGCAACAGTACGAGGGGACTTACTCTTGGCAGATTAGCATAATTCGAAGGCTATATCTTTCTATGGCGCGCACAAGTTGAACAGTTCCAGCTTCGTTTCGCATGAGAGAACTGCTCTGTTGTTGTCCAATTCTCGCCATGTCTTCCCACACCGACCTCGAGAAGCCAGAAGAAACTCAAGAAAACCACCTTGACGTGATACGGACCATCTCAAAGGTTCCTGACAACCCGAATTACTACGAAAAGGATGGCTTGCGAACTGAAGGGGATGGGGTTGACCATTCGCATTACAATCCGGTAACGTACAATAGCCACATGAATCACTGGCCTCACTAACACTACTCCAGGGGTCTATCGGATTCATAATGACTGTTGCAGGATGTGCATGTGGTCTAGCAGCTTCACAGATCACGCCTCTGCTCTACCTTACACTGGGCACTACCATCGCTGACGACTTAAACAGACCAGATTTGTTGCTTTGGTTGCTCACTGGTGGCCTTGTCGCTCAGGGTGCACTTGCCCCTTTTACTGGACCTCTTGCCGACCTTTTTGGCAGAAAAGTCATCTTCATAGTCGGGTTCGTCTTGGCAATTATCGGCTGCTTTGTATGCATCGCAACACCAAACGCTGCCGGCTTCCTTGCAGGACAGATTCTCCTAGGCTTCGGTGCAGTCACACAAGAGCTATTGGCCATTGCAGTGGTCTCGGAGATTGTACCAACAGCCAAGAGAAGTATTTATGCTGCTCTCATTCTTTGTGTCATCATACCATGGTCACCCGGTACGATGTATGCCAACTGGATATCTGTATCTTCCTGGCGCTACGTCGGACTTGTCCTGGCTCTATGGAACATCATCTGTCTCCTAATGATAGCAGTATTCTATAACCCTCCACCAAGAGTCAACGCTCGAGGTCTAACCACCAGAGAAAAGATTGCTCGGATAGACTTCATGGGAGGCGCCCTTCTTACCACAGGGATAGTCTTTGTTTTGGTTGCTTTGAACTGGGGAGGCGTGGATTACCCATGGCGTTCAGCTCATGTCCTTTCATTCCTTCTGATTGGGTTTGGCCTCATTATTGGATGCTTCATCTGGGAAAAGTTCGCAGCTCCTCATCCCATGTTTCCACGCCGGATCATACGCGCTCCTCGGCCATTTTTCTGCATGCTCTTCGTCATCTTCGCAGCTGGTATCAACTACATTCCATTAGTGGTGTTTTACCCTATTGAGGCCATCAGTGTCTATCAATCAAATCACTACCAACTCGGCGTCAACACACTTCCAATTGGCACCTGCATCCTAGGAGGCGCTATCATCTCGTCCCTCCTGCTTTGGCTACTCAAAGGCCGCACGAGCATTGTTATGACAACGTTCTGTGTGATGCAGACAATTGGTAAGCAAAGATGTTGTTAAGTCTGCATTCGACTCTAATGTCACTCTAGGTTCGGCTTGTCTAGCCATTGCAAATCCTCACAAGCTCAGTACCATTATGCCGTCGCTCGTCTTTGCACTGATAGGTGTTGGTGGTGTTCTCGTCCCTAACCAGGTTATCATGACTGTCATCACCCCCGACGATTTGATAGGATCTGTTACGGCGCTCACAGTCGGCTTGCGCGCCCAATCTCAGGTTATAGGTTTGGCCATTTACTACAACCAATTCCTGTCTAAGCTCGTCTCGAATACATGGAAATATGCTATCCCAGCATTTATTGAAGTTAAATATGGAAATCCAGAATTGATCACAGAAGCCATGACTACCATGACTTCGATACCTTTCAGAGAATGGGCTCAAATAGTTCCCCCATTTCCCCACCCAAATTCCTCAGCAATCCTTCAAGAAGGCATAACTCAAGCCTATGCTCATGTAAGTGCTCCCTGAAGTCTGCCTGGCTCAAAATTCGCCAATCTCTTAATGAGCTACTCCTTCTGAATTCTCGAACTGACCGCATATAGACTTTCAGTTTCGTGTACCTCATTACTATCGCCTTTGGTGTGCCAGCCTGTATCGTCGCTGCATTCATGGGTGACGTTTCAAAATATATGGATAAGCATGTTGCTGTCGTAATTTGAGAAGCATTTTGGATCACAAGTCACAAGCTCGAGCAATCAAGTCCGTGATTGCTATATACTGAGACAAGATCAGAATTTAGTCGGAAGGACGAGGTTTCTCACAAGCTTGTGTCCTAAAAAGCATGATAGACGGACCATCATAGCTACGTAGAAGCTCTGCAGTCCCACTGTCCAAGTCAGATTGGACGTTCAAGTCGTTGAGGTCTATAGCTTCTAGACAGTTTAACCAGTTGACATCACCCCAAACAATGTCGTTTTGATAAACTTTGACTCGTTCTTCGACAAGAGAGAAAAATTCCTTCTTTTAATCTGATAGCCCGACACGATAGGTTTGTAAGCCCTTTTGAACGGAACTCATCAAAAGAAACTGAGATACATGCATTTGGCTCGTAGGACTGGCGTCTTATAAGAAATTCTGCAATTTATTAAATAGCAGCGTAGGCGTATTGATGACAATTCTATGTTAATGATTATTAGATAGATGGATCCCTTCTTGTCTGACATGCACTCAAACCTCGGAAGCCCGACAACCATAAAGGGGTCGAAACTTTGTGTGCCCTTTTGACGGGAGAGCCGTCACGCCCTACAATAAGACGTGGCGACCATGTAACATAGTGAGAACGCTTGGTAACATGGACGCTGGCTACACGGCTACGTGCTATAAGCGAGCCATATGTGGTTAAGTTGCTTTTCCTGCAGAGGGAGCGCTGGAAACCTGCAGCGAACTCCCGGTGCGCGTGACTCTAGGTAATGCCACTCTGACTGATTACTCGGTTTACTAGTATTCTAGCAGTGCCAGACCTCTAGACAACGCCCATAAAACTACTAGACTATTAGAGTAGGTGCATAAAGTACAAACAAACAGTAATTTCAGCTTCCAAGAGCTATTACGTAGTGAGAGCGCTCTCGACTACCAGATTGTTAGCGGACAGTACTGACAACATGTACGAGGAAAGCAGCTATGGCCTTGAGACCATTCTAGCCGCCCTCCTCGTCCATTTGTGGGTCCTGTTCGCATAATAGAGGGCTAGCGCGGCCAACAGTAGTGCGGCAACGGTCAAGCCGATTTGAATTCTATCGTTAACCGTAATTTCTGCGAAGGTCAGTGGAGCCTTGGGCAAGCAAGTCTTTCCTGCGATTATAACTCACTATTAGCATCAATATCTGAGCCCGGCGACCTGCCAGAAATTGTAACGGTGTAATTCTGGGGAGGATGTCCGGAGCTAGTACAAAACCTAGCAAGGACAAGCACCATGTTATCGACCGCAGGGTTTGGCAGCTGTTTTGTAGAAGGTGACATAGCACAGTACTAAATAATGGCGTTATAGGCCACTCCCACGCTAATGTCGAAGTTCGGCCCACGACAGAGACATTCGGGATCCAGACACTGTCTCTCAGCTGCAATACCTTTGTAATTTTCCCAGGATAGAGGCTTTTTGATAGAATCGCAATCTTGTTCGCGAGTACCATTCTCATTGAGGCAACCATTCAAGACGAATTTGGCGCATTTGTTGATGCTTGGATATTCTACGGAAGTAATTCTCAGGATATCGCCTATGCGTGTGTCATCTAAAATGGCCGGCACAAGATCTCATTTCTTAGATTCAGATCGTTCTACTTACCGGATTCCTGCCTGGGTTGCGTTGAGTTGATAGCATACACTAAACACAAGTTGTTGAATGCCAGTCTCGCTCTGTCGACCGCTTCGGGCTGACCACAAGACTTCGTTACACAACTTGTAATATTGGACTCTGCATTGACGGCGTTTTCGCCTTTCGTACTATTAGAACAAACACAGCCATAGCTTCGACAGAACGTCCTTTGACGGGTATCCCATACTTTGACATTTCGAATACAGTCTTGAGCACAGCTATCTAGGTTCTGATAGGTGTCAGTTTGATCTATCAGCACCCAGTCGTCGGTATTATTGACGGCGATGCAGCTAAAGGCATAGAGGCCAAAAGAGAGGGCAAAAAGTAGAGTACGCATTTCGAGTTTGTAGAGAATTCTGATTCCGAGTGGGCCACAATCAGATGGGTCATGGCTTTTTGTACGTAGGCGTGTCCAAAAGCAGCGGAAGTGGAGTTTCGAACAGTGGCATTGTATGAGCCCAAAGTCTTGGCGTGCATGCCAAGAGCAGGTCAGGCAGGGTCCAAGGCGAATTCTTGAAAAGGTTTACTTCTTCCTAAGGCAGAAGACACACATCTGAAAACAGATACACTATCGCTAAACATTGAATCTAGCAAAAGTTATACAACAAATTCAGCTCAGAAAACAAAAACGAAAGTCAGCCTGGTTTCACTTATCTTCAAGCCAAGCATCTCACCCCCTCAATTCTAGTAATCTTTAGCTAAGCTCCAAAGCTCGGCGGAAAAACAGAACCTAAGCCATTCGAACCTGCATAGAAAGTGGCTTGCTATCACTCCCTCCAACACTGTACACGTATCACGCCAGAGTAAGACAGCCTGTGGCGCCTCCAACAAGCCAATTAACATGCATCATCTTCCCATGTCCAACATCCTAGTCTTGATTCTAAGGCGTGAAAGGCATACCGCACAAGAGAAACGATTGAGAACCCCTGCGCTGATGCCGAATTTTTTATTTTATTTATATCTTGCTACCTGAGTGTGCTCGCTATCATGTAGCCCAACAAATCGCACAGGCCCCTTCACAATGAAGTCGAGCGTGCAGACTCTTATGGCCTTGTTCGCTATGACGGTGGTGCTTACTGCTGCTCAGAGTGCCGATTCTGGATTTTCGATTACATTGACCGGGACGTTCGTCATCAGCCCAGATTGGGAGATCATTGTTCAACCACCAGATATTGCACCAAGTCGTATGTTACCATATTCTTCACAAATTACTCCGGAGAAGATGACAAGTAAAACTGACTCAATGATGGTAGTCCTACCAGTGCCCGTTGACGGAGATGGCAAGATTGTCTTAGTAACCAAGGGTTAGTGGCTCCGGCTCATACTCATCGGCGACATTTATCCACATTATCTATTTGCTAGAAGCCAGAGACACGAAAGATGCCAAGGATATGCTGAGATTAGGCCTGTTTATTGGCTTCCTCACTCCTGTCGGCATAATGCTCATTATCACGGTGATCATGTACGCTCTAAGCATTAGGACCTACCGTAAGCACCAGATACCGCGGCCGAGATAGAAAACCATCTTCTTGTTGAGAGGCCCATGGCCAGAATTAAAAACATGCGAAAGATGTCACAGAGAGTTTTGGGGCCCGCAATGCCCTCATATGTCTTTAGGATCTCCCTTGCAACAAAACACCCATCCCAATTAAACATCGAGCTTTTGGGAATTGGAACTGACCTAGTACCTGACCATACACGACCGCAAAATGGCAGTCTGCATCTAACCTTCCGTTATACCAGGCCTCATAGATTGACATAGCTGCGAAAATCTAGTAATCTCGGTCTCTCAAAGACTTCTAAAAGGCCTGCCTGTGTGATTGAAAAGATCGCTTCGACCGCTATATGCGGGTCATGGAACTTCATGAATATGAAGAGTCAACGCCACGCCTTGTCTTCAAGGCAGACAACAAGCCTGCGAGCATTATAGGCACGTGGATGATCAATCGAAGTAGATCGCGTGGGATGTGTCAAAAGCGAGAGTGGGACATGAAAATGGTGTTGGAAGGGGGAGGAAGGATGGAGAGCGTTACACATTCGCCTTGCCTTGCTTTGCCTTGCGTTACTTTACCAAGGCTGTCGCTGGCTTGCACCGGAAAAGCCACCTACGCTCCCTCGTGAACGAGAAACCCACCATTCTACTTTCGTACCCGCTCTCGATCCCATATAAAACACTTCTTTTTCTCAATTTGATCAGATCAAAGCAGAATTCATAAGACTTGCCGTGTATGACAAGCTTCTTGAACCTAATAAGCTTAGTATATTAACAAATGGGGTTTGTTCTACCTGGCCTGGTTATCCATGTAATGAAAATGTGCTTGGCAAGGTGTTTCTTAACCATTGGTCAGCTCAGAAGGTTCAGAGCGGGGTTGATACAAAGAATGCTCCCCACAGCTAACTTTGCCTGGAATCTAGGCACGCATCTAAGGATGATAGCAAACACTCGGGGCAGAACAGCACCGGCAGGTCTGACGTAGTGGACTTTAAAGATTTAGGGTCGGTATCCGCATTTGAATTGGTGATATCAGGTGACTCTTGGCAGTGTAACAGTGCTCAAGGAGGGTGTAGTGTTTGCGTTGCCTCCTAATTCCTTTTTACTGGGAGTGAGGGTCTATACAAAACCACCCTGACAACCAGGCAGCTTCGAGGCTTATTGTAGTGGAATCCACACGTTGCTCTAGTGATCATCTGTCTTAAATCACTGTCTATCCTCTCCGAAAGCTAGTATTTCTGTTTCACTTTGTGTAATCGTTTCTCTCAACTGATCCTCTTGTACAAGAGTCGAGTCGGCTTTAGGAAAAATATCCTTATCACCTAATCGAACAGAACTTCCGCTGCTGAAAATCTCTGAAAGACAACGCTTATGCTTCTGTATATCACACGCGTAAGATCTCTTGATATGTCGTTAAACAATCAGCAATCGGACATCTGAATTCGGTCGGAACGCTTTGCCCTCGTATACATCAACCCTCATGCATCATCTGATTTCCGCATAACACGGACTAGACGGTCATAACCAACTGCAACAGAGAGTGAAATAGTCGAACTCAGGCAACACATCAAGAACAAACGTTTCAGAGTCTTCAGTATCAGTAGTAGCGAGCATTCATGTGCCGTGGTTGTGTCAACATCACAATTCAGGAAAGAACCTATTAAAGGGGGTTTCTTCACCTAAGATAAGGAACCGATACGAATAAATTACTGAGAGGGTATGGTACAGGAAAAAGACAACCTAGCATGACAGAAGGTCAACATCTAAGTCAACGGGTGACTTAATAGCAACCAATTAGTTCTCTGTAGATCGGCTAATGTCATCTCTGCAGTTGAATGCAATCTGGAAGTTACACCTGCGCACAGTATCATTAAGAACGTGCTTTAATGCACGTAATCCTGAACCTGGGCTGGAACAAAACAACATGAAGGTTTACTTAGCAAGCCAACCAGTCAATTCAAGCCACTGTTTTTGTGAGCTTTGCCAGCATCTCTGCCTCGCATGAATCAGGAGCTGGCTCTGTCACGGTAGTGGATACAGTCATGCTTGATAGATGGCTACAAGTCGCAAGGAAATAGTAGCACAATAATTACGACTCACCTCAGCGGATCTAGCAGCACACATTGCGGCAAGGCCAACAAGAGTCTTTAGACAATGACAGCGATGACGCTTGGACAGCTGAAGCACAAGACATGGTGGCCAGACTACTTCGTTCGTATTTGCCGCAACGTCCAGCCTTCCTCTAGCCCACTCCACTCCTCGTTTCCAGCTATCTGTCATACCAGCTCTCTCAGTTCGAATTCAATACTGCTCTGGAGCCTGGATCTTCAGGTTGCCACGCTCGTCATGAACAACCTTGACCTTGTTAGGCAACTTTGTGAAGTCGACCTCCACTTTCATGTCGACTTTGGTGCCATCAATGATTTGGCCGGTAGTGTAATCACCAAATGTAACCCAGAAGCTATTCTTCGGCTGGATCGTATACTGGACATTTGGCTCAGGGGTGAATGCAACAGTTGGACGAGCCTCACTACTAAGACCGATGACATAGTTGTCTAGGGATGGAAGTCAGCCAGATACTTTTGATAAGCCAGTTTCGGAGTTTCACTGACTCTGCTGGGTTTCCTTGAAATTGAAGGAGTCATCAGTATTGATCTGATAAGCATTGTCATAGAAGGATTCGGATGTCTGAGATCCGAGCTGAGGCATTTCATCGATGACTGTGAAAGGTAAAGCGGTCCCAGGGCTTTGAGAACCATCGCCGTTCCTGTAGCCAAGAGTGACTGCTTTCATGCCAGTGACATCGATCTCCACACCATCAGCAAGTTTTCTTTGAGGTGAGCCACACATTGCATAGTGCTGCCTATCAATGGTGACAGCAACAACTTGGCTATCGGGTGCGCGTCCATTCGCGAAGACACTTTGCCGGATAGTAGGTTGAACTCAAGCGGAGATAACGGGTTTTTCGGTGAAGAAGGCATAATTCTGCAAGTTGCCTGAGTTGTTTTCGACCACGATTATATATTTGTTCGACATCCTGAAACCTTCCGAGAAGAGCTATCTGGATAAGAGAAGGTGTTTAACCCGACGCTTGAAGTTGCGCTTGGTGAATTTGTATTAGAACAGTGCAGAAACCTCCTGATCCTCGTTGCAATCTCAACCTTTTGTAAATTTCCACTTCTTCCTTTCACACTGGATCTTCACCTGAGCATGTCTTGGCCGCAACACCATTTAAAAAATTTCTTCACTACATATTCAGCTACTGAGTCCACATCCAATAGTCAGCTCAGTTGTCAGCTAGACCGTTTCAATTTCAGCTAGCCATCTTATTCATAGCCGTTATGGACGTGCAGTGAAGCAAACAACAGAGTCTAGACCAGCTAGAATGGAGAGCCTCTGTTCATACAAGTTTGGTGGACGCACGCTATGCAGGATTCTGGGGCGGTGTGACTATCCAAGCCCTTGCATATGCAGCAGGTATATGCGTCAATGGCCAGAAACATTTCTAGATAACACTTACAATGGTAGGTCAATATGACTGACTACTCGTGAAAAACCGAAGACCACCAATTTTCAGCCAAGGAGCTGAAGCCATCTCCGAATCTAATGCGCTCTAAGCTGAAATCGAATTGCATGTGCGATGTCTGCAGGAAAACATGAAGGTGGGTGCAAGACAAACGATGGTGGAGTATTGCTTTTGAAACAGAACGTGTAAATTACGGGTATGAAACGTGCGTCTCTCGAAGCGCGAATTACAAAAGCAGACTTTTCGGCTGTAGCTCTACAGCAGCACGACACGTGCCTTACATTGTCGCTACTAAGCTTCGAAAACTCGGGTACACCTTCCACAACTACTTGGCATGTGTTGTCATACGAAATGGCTACTTTGCCCAATGTTTGTCATGATGGCTTGCTGAAAACAGCTGACATGCTAGCTCTGTCAACCATCATCTCAATGTAAATCGAGGAGGAATTTCAGAATAGACGTTTTTCGCCCAAACCTTTGACGGACTTCATGTAGAGGAGCTGCATTGGTTGAGGTGCCAGAAGATGGTCATGCTCAAGTTGAGTAACTCACCAATTCTCAATACATCTTGTTTGCCAGAATTAAGCAATTTTTCTAGGCTCAAGATCACTGAATGTGGAACAAGCCGAGTCCAGGAACAGAAATGTTTGTCTTATCGCGTCACCAGTCAACATTTTGTTAGGATATTGATCTAGGTAGAAACACGTTTGTGTCTGCGAACTCATAGCATCAGATGAGCCGTCGGCGTCAGAGAAAGCCATACATGCTGTATCCGTTGCCTTGGACGATGTGTCGCTTGCACTCCCAGCTTCTTGGTTTATCTCGATCAGAAACAAGACTGCTCAACCCCAGAATTACGCCATCTTCGCGGAAATACATGCTATCTGAAGCGCAGTCAAGCCGACAAAAGCTTATAACAATGTTGTCGCTGTGGTTGATAATGTCCGACTAAGTAGTGGTTCCGCGGCATTTAACTTCCAAAAAAAAAAGCAGCTCGAGACGACATGTGGTCGGCTCGAACTTGACGAATCTGAAATGTCGACCTTTTGCCAGTTCAGTAATTGAGGTTGTAGACAAGCGACCCGTCAAACTTGGCGAAAAGCATTCTGATGGCACTACTACACTAGGCACAAAACAGATCATCCCAGTTGCTGGTCAGGAGACGCCTTTCTCTAATCCTCAGCCCACCCTGGCGGCAAACGCAGGAGCTTTTCCAGTCAAGACGGGAGATGGCTTCACTAACAAGGCCGCGGAGAGCAATCAGTTCAACGACATGAATGGTTTTAGATTGCTGACATGAAGACAGAACATTTCTTTCTTGGGTTTGCATCGACCATGAGTCAGATCATCAGACCGTTCACCTTGTTTGTGTCGTCACCGAATTAATCATACCAGATAACTCCTGTAAATACTTTCTTCGTATTGCCTGAGAATCGTAAGCTTAGGTCTGTCCTTACAAACTTGCAGAAGCAGTCTGCACTTGAGGTCGATTTCGACGAGTCAGGCGTAGATTCTGTGAAGATTGTGCATGATGAGAATGGGAATCTTACCATCCTCAAACCAGGCTCAGACCTAGGACAGCTTTTCAAGCCTATGGGATTGCAAACAGAGTAAAAATATACGTGTACTAGCTTAACAGTAGATCCTGTGAATTGGTGTAACAAGCCTGACAATTTGACCCCAGCGGGTTAAGAAAGCAAGTCCTTACCTTGCTCTTGTTAGATGCATCGTAAGCCTTGTACAAAATTCACATGCCTGTGGTAACTTCCGAATACATGCAAAGTCTTCAAGCTCATTCCCGCAGGCGAAACAACGTTAATAGTCCAAGAGCCTGGCTTGTGGCACGACCATTGCTACTACAAATCGCTCAAGATGCAAACGACCTAGAGTGATCCTTACCTCTTCCAGTTGTGTTCAGTCCGCTACGGTAGTCCGCCTGGTC
The DNA here is from genome assembly GCA_030247915.1 of Neophaeococcomyces mojaviensis. NCBI lineage: Eukaryota > Fungi > Ascomycota > Eurotiomycetes > Chaetothyriales > Neophaeococcomyces > Neophaeococcomyces mojaviensis. Next base: position 18,285 of record JAPDRQ010000108.1, read on the forward strand.
CAGTGCATCGATCACGAGGCGTACAGGTTATGTTGCAGCTGGGCTGAAAACTAGAAACACCCCGATCGAGAGGAAGACGTTCTAATCAGTTCCATAGTCTGGCATCAAGGGGTCGCTGCTACCATTTCTGGTGGTGACTCGCATCGACTTTGAACAGGTCATGGTTCTGGATGTGATGATCCCTTGCTCGACAGTACCGTCGACATCAGTGTGCACAGGTCGCGGAAGTGCCCGGCTAGGTACCTGCGCAGCGCCGACAAAGCCCGAAACAGCAAGAACAAACCGCTGTGTTGGGGTCTGAACACGGAATTTAATCGTTTCTACGGCATTTCGTGTTTTTCGTTCACTACAGTACGGTCCGCTGCATTCTCGATACGACCACCTGGTGGCAATTCATGTTGTTCGTTCAAGCGATTACGCTGTGCTGCATACACAACACCATCGCTAAGCTCACCAGGTGGTAGATTGGTGGGAACAGGCGAGTACTGGTTAGTGCGACCCATGTTTGAGTGAGCTGGCTTACGTCCTACAGCGCCTTCAGACTCTTGAACGAGAGTATCTTTCACCAGCCCCTCCTGTTGATGCTTCTTTCGTCGCCACATGAACGCACCAACAAGCAGCGCTATTACAGCGATGGGGCCGATCACCGCGCCCGCGATCCATGCCTTGCCACCACCGCCCAAGCTTTTGCTTTCCGCGCTAGAAGAGCTGGAAGTTGAATTTGTTATAAAACTGCTGCTTGCAAGAACGGCGAAATTGTACCCCGTGTGCGGATAGGTCTGAATAGAACCAACCGGAGATTTAAGATAGCAGTTTTCATATGAATCAGCAGCGTCTGGCTGATAGACAGCGGCCGTGCATGATTCGCTCCCATTGGTGTACGTCGAGCAGTAATCGATACAGGACCCGAAATCCGGTTGATGGACTTGGCCGATGTTAGGTCCGCCAGCTGTTGAACCGCAGTTGAGGCCAAAAGCTTTACCATCGCTCGAATTATATAACCCGGAGTTGCAAGTGTTATTGTAGGTAATCTGTACTAAAGCTGCGTGTAGATTCCAAACTGACGATTGATCATGCAACTGGTCCGAGACGTTCGAATTTTTTGGGTAACAGTTCCGATATCCCAGTGATAGGTCCGGATTGAAGGCAACTCCGTAGCAGAGCGGAGTGCCATCTGCGCACCAATTCATACAGTCGGCAAGAGAATTGGCGTGGTAGGGCTTATAGTATTTATCAACAGTCCCATTGAAGTCAGAAGTCAACGCATTCAGTCCACATTCAATCTGGAAGTTCATGCCATTCGTCGCTTTCTGTATTGACTGATTTGTGAACGGGCATGCAGTTTCAAGGCTGACAAACTGGCTTGTCGAGGCGATTGCTGTGTGGAAACCATCTCCGCCGTAGGATAATTCAGAGTATGTAAGGCTTCCATTTTTGAACCAGCAAGTGGATTTCGCTGCGTCATACATAACAGCTTGACATGGAGAGCTTTGAAGGTTTTGGGGTTGAAATATTGCGCACTGTTCCATGCAATCCGTAATGTTTTTTCCTATTGTGGTCCATGTATCATAACCGACCACATTCAGATCGCAGTAGACTTCGAACGATAGTCCAATCTCGGTAGTGTACGTCCCATTGTCGCAGGCCGCTAATCATACTGTTAGCATGTGAATACAACAACGATAAATGATTCAGCAGGAACGTACCTCGTTCGACGATGGAAGCATTGGCAATATTGATAACCAATAGGAGGACCTGTCCAATGGTAGTGTAAGATGTTTTCATCGTTCAAAACTGCGTAAGATGAGAAATCAGGCAGAGCTCTTCACCACTTGGCGCAAAACAACAAGTAGTGGTACATGGTTCCGTTTAAGAATACTTGATGGACGATATTCGGAGGCGGCAAGCTCTTTCCGGGCCAAACGAGCCGGGCCATCGGTTTGAAACTAGAAATGAAACATTCTAATCTCGAAGTAGAAAAGTCAGATTGAGGTGAGCATGGGTTCGAGCCTGAAAATCCTCTAAAGTACGATCGTATCCTCCAAACGCACGCTTTGTGAAAATTAGCGCAAAGCCAAATTGACCACGCTAGCTGTTCGATCCATATTGTTCCACCTGCATTTACCAGCCACCACGTAGTTCAATAGTCATTTTAATGGTATCATTATATTCGTCCTGTCTTTCTGTATCGAATAGTATAGCTATTATACGTAATATAGCCGAGTTCAATGCGTGGTAGCGATATAAAAATTTTATCGAAAACTAGGGCGTGTATTACGGCTAGGTCAGGTTAGGCCGTCAGATAGCCGCACCTAAAAGAAGATATAGAAAGATAGGCGAAGAAGCCTAGTACGTAAAGATAAGAGATAAGGATTACGTAAAAAGGGTAATTAGTATAATCAGTATCGATTAGTAGTAATTAGTACTAAGTATACTAAGTATAACTAAGTAATACTAAGTAATAGTTATTACTTTATAAGTATATAAATATAAGTCTTTTATATATATTTATAGCTTCTATAATTAATCTAAATTATATTTTAATTCTTATTCGATATAGTTTTAATATCTTTATCAGGGACCTCACTGGATAATAAGTTATCAAGTATGGTTCTGGGCTTTACTCGATAGTAATAGAAGTATTAGGGATGCTAGAGCTGTGTCGAACAAGAATTGAGATATAACTTAGGTTGACTACAGAAGCTATGGATGTACATAGGAAACTCGTATCTATATACTTATGAGATGTTTCCCGATCAGGTAACTTCAGTTGGTTAGATGGTAAGATGGTAAGGCAGCTTGCCATCTTGCTAACTTACTAGAGACTTCCTTGTTAGGCTTAGCGCGCTAAGTCCTCCTGACTTACACGTACTAGGCTTCCTCGCCTAACCTTCTTATATCTTTTATTATGGCCGTATAGCGGTCGTAGTCCGTAATACTTTCCCCTTTTTAGCCTATTTACGTCTACGTAAGTACTTAACTAGTAAGTATTTATATCCGGTATTTATTTTCTTTTTCTTTTCTTATAGCTAACTATATAATTAGTTTTAGGTAAACGTAAACGCGATTTATTAATAATAAAACCTAAGAAGTTAAAATCCGATCGTAATAAAGAACTTATTAAATATATTATATCTTTAAAAATAGTCGTAATAGTATTATATACTTATTATATTAATAACGATATTAAGTATTATTATTTTCGCGAGTAATTAATATCCTATATAGAGTATATTTTAAAATATCGAAAGTATAATGAGTCTTTCTTATTAGACGAACTTTATAAGGTAGGGGAGCTTAAGAAAGAAGAGTAATATAAGTATTATTAGAAGTTAATAGAGATTACTAAGTTACGAAAAGTAATACTAGAGGCTTAAAAGGTACTAGCCGCTACTGAGAAGGAATAAGTAGAAATTAAAGAGACTATTATTAAGTTAAATAATCGAACTAAACGAATATTAAAGTATAAGATATTAGCTCTAGGTGTGTTCGATAAGGAACCTAATAATTATAAGATTATACTAGGTGATAAGGATATATTATAGTTAAATTATAAGTTCTAGCTTTAGTAAATAGATTAGTTATAAGTGTGGCCTAAATAGTAATCCTCGTTATAATAGTATATATAGGTATTCCGCTAAATATTAGGGATACTATATTCTTATTCTTCTTCTTCGCTTAGTTTTTTATTAATTCCGGGTTAGAAGCGTTTTAGTGTTGAGTTATCTCTTGTAGGTAAATAAATATTCTACGTTTCTATATATCTAATATTTATCTATTATAATATCGTATAGGGTAGTTACTATTTTTATTTATTATCCGTTCTACGTAATCTATTATTCTATAGACTTCTTTTATTTAGTCTTAAACTATTTTAGATATTTCTTCTTAATATTATTTATAGTTTCTAGTTTAAGATTCTTTTCTAGTTCCTATATATTTTCCGACTCGTTATATCCTACCTACTTAATTAGGTATTTAGGTTTTTCTTTTTTAAGTCATCTCTAGAGTACGACTTTGACCTCGTACTCTTAATCTTTTAATAGTTTAATAGATTATAATTTTAGTATAGGTGTTTTATTAAATACTAGTTCTAATAGTGCCTTATAAAATATAGGGTAGATTCTTATATTCTTTAGTAGCTAAAGTTTAAACGTTACTAGTCTAAGTTTTTCCTTAATCTTAAATAGTCTTAGTTTTTTAAAATCTAATTTTTCGTTAGGTCGTTTTATAGTAATGTTTTTACGTAGTAGATAGACTAGGTCCCCCTCCTTAAAATTTAGTCCCTTAAATTTAGTTTTATTCGTAAAACGAGCTATTCTTTCTACTAAGAATTTTAATTCTTTTAATATTTCTTAGTATAGTTATCTTAGTTTTTTTATTTAAACGGTTACCTTTTCCATATTTAGTATAATATTTAGTGGGTTCTCTATAATTCTTAGGTAGAATTTATAGTTAGCGTAGAACGGGGATAACCTTATTACTACTATAGAGTTATTATACGTTACCTAGGCTAATAGTAGTAGTAACACCTAGTTATTTTATTTATAGTTAACGTAACTCCGCAGGTATTATTTAAGGGTCTGATTTATTCGTTTTATTTATCCGTTTATTTATAGATAAAATACTGTAAACATTTTCTATTTACTTCTTAGTTAGTTTATAAGGGATATCTAGAATTTAGATCTAAATAGCTTATTCTTATTTAATACTAATCTAAATAGAAGTCTATATATAGCGAATATATATTTAATAAATATAAATGCTAGTTATTCGACTATTATAGTTTTCTTAATAAAAATAAAGTATATATATTTAGTAAGTCGATCTAGGATTACGTAAATAATATTAAACTTTTCTCCTATCGCCGAATTTATTAACAGCGGTAAAGGTCTAATAAAGTTTATTATAATCTCTTTCTAAGCTCCGTTAAGTGGTTCTAAAGCTTATAGCTTATTATAGGGTTTATATCGTGACGCCTTTATACGAGTATAAACGTTATATTATACGATATAATCCGTAACGTCTTTATTTATCTTTAGCTATATTTAATTCCTAAATAGGAGTTCTATTATTTTATAGATTTCTTTATAGCCTACTTTCGGGTCATCGTAATATAACTTAATAAGTTTTTATTTTTATTCGTTTATTAGTATTTCTAGGGCTGAGACTATTATAATTTATAGGTTAGCGTAAGTAAAGTAGTCTTTTTCTTTTTTCAGTATTATAATAGACTCTAATCCGTTACTATCGTTATAGTTTAGTCTTCGACTAAGAGCGTTTACTCTACCGTTTTCCTTTCCCTTAACGTGGTAAATCTTAAATTTATATAATACTAAGAGTTCCGCTTATTTAGTTTAGCGTTTATTTAGTTTCTTACTTTTACTTTAATAAAGTAGGTTATAGTGATCTGAATATACGTCGAACGGATATTTAGATCCTTCTAGATAGTATCTCTATTCCTTAATAACTTTAATAATAGCTAGGAGCTCTTTATTATAAATATTATAATTTCGTTTTTCTGTCGTTATTTTTCGAGAATAAAAAGTAATAGGTTTTAGTTTATTAGTATACTTCTAACTAATTACTCCTACTATTATATAGTTTAAGGTATCTATTTCGATAACGATCTCCTTTTTTAAATTAAATATAACTAGTATTAGTGTCGTTATAAAACGTTTTTTAAGTTCTTTAAATACTATATTAATCTCTAGAGTTTATCTAAATAATACTTTCTTTTTAGTAAATTCGGTTAGAGATATAGCTATCTTAGAGAATCCCTTAATAAATCGTTAATAGTAGTTAGCTAAGCCTATAAACTATTATACGTCCTTAACGTTTTATAGTTTTAGCTAATTTAATACCGCTTATACCTTATTTAGATCTAGTTTAACTCCGTTACGTCCTATAATAGAACCTAGAAATAATACTTTATATTTAAAGAATTTATATTTCGATAGTTTAAGTCTAATACTATATTTTTATAATTTTATTATTACTATCTTAACGTACTCTACGTACTAGTCTTATATTTAAAAGAATATAAGTATATCGTCTAAGTAGATAATAATAAACTTATATAAGTAATCTCTTAGGACGTTATTAATATATACTTAATAGGTTACGGGTACGTTAGTAAGTCTAAATAGTATAACTAAGTATTTATATAACCCATATTTAGTTCTAAAGGCTATTTTTTTTTCTTCTCCTTCAGCTATACGTATTTAGTTATAAGCTCCCCTCTAATCTAGTAATATAAACCATTATACTCCTAATATAGAATCCTATAGTTCCTATATTAGAGGTAGGGGATAGCTATTCTTAATAGTTATAACGTTTAGCTCTCTATAATCTATATATAGTCGTAGTTCTCTATTCTTTTTAGGTATAAAGAAAATAAGAAATCCCTAAGGGGATTCTAACTTTTATATAAATCCTTTTCCTTTATTTTCCCGAAGATACTTACATAGTGCTTCGTCTTCTTTTCGAGATAAATTATATATTAGTTTTTTTATAAGCTTACTTTCTTCCTTAAGATTAATAATATAGTCTTAGGGTTAATACTATAGTAGTATATTCTTTATTTTATTATCTTTAAATAAGTCCTTATATCCCTTAAACTCCTTAGGAATTTCGATAGGATCTAGTTCCTTATCTATAGTTATCTATTTTTCTTTTATTATTATACCTACTCGGTAGATATACTGTTTTACTAGCCTAACTTAGACTCTTTTAACCTCTACTTTAGGATCTTTTCTCTCATTTAGGTCTTTCTTAAAGATAAGTCGTCTCTCTTTTATATCTAGTATAATTTAATTATATCCTAGCTAATTAAGGCCTAGGATATATTTATTTAGTATATCTTCGGCTATATCGAAGTTAAATATTCTCGTATAATCTCTAAGCTATATACGCGCGTACTTAAGCTTATAGATTACTTATAGGTATTTCGTTCCGGCTGTTCCGTACTTATATAATTATAACTTTTTCGTTTCTTATTCTCGTAATACTCTATTTATAAACGACCTTAATATTAGGCTTATATTAGCTCTACTATTAATAAGTGCCCTTATTCTTTTTTTATTAATACGTATTATTTCTATCTAGAGTCTTTATCTTATTAGCGTTACTACTTAATTATAAGACTTTATAAACTTCCCTTTAAATTATTTAGTATCTAGGGGGCCTAGTAGTTTAAATTAGTATAATTATTATATAGTGTGATGGTAGTCAAGGGTGCTCCATTTGAGATCATGTAATAACTAGATAGGAGAGGCTAGAAGGACGGAGGATGTTTTCTCTTCTTGTTGCTCTCTTCTGATGATGATTGTTCTTCTTAAGAAGGTATCTTCTAAAAGTAGCTATATGTAGTGTACTCGGTAAACTTGCCTTATAAGGAATGCACCGCATTCCCACGACATCCCTCCTTCCTCTATAAGTTGACGTCCACGTCAATCAAGAGATACATTTCCAACCCGGGGTTGAAAACCCTACGGAGCTAAACCGTAGCCATACGCGTACTCTCTTACTCTATTCCTCCCTCGTATTGTCTTACTAAAAGAGTTTACGGCTAGAGACTTCCACTCTCTACGCCGTCCGATAGAAACGATGCGACCAGGAAGCTCGTATTCCTCCGTCGCCCTTCTGTAAACTGTAATACAACCAGGAAGCTCGTAGTCCTGCGTCGTCCTTCTGTAAACTGTTTCCTTTCTCCTTTTAGATTGTAACTGTTGAGCTGAGTTGATCGTGATGGTTGTCGAACTATAGTGGCTGTCGAACTGTAGTGGCTGTTGAACTGCGATGGCTGTCGAACTGCGATGGCTGTCGAACTGCGATGGCTGTCGAACTGTGATGGCTGCGAGATGGCTACGATAACTGTGAGATAACTGTGATAACTGTGATAGCTGTGAGATGGCTGTGATGGCTATGAGATGGCTATGATAGCTGCGATGGCTGTCGAACTGCGATGGCTGCGAGATAGCTGCGATGACTGCGAGATGACTGCGATGGCTGCGAGATAGCTGCGATGACTGCGAGATGACTGCGATGGCTGTCGAACTGCGATGGCTATTGAACTGCGATGGCTGTCGAACTGCGATGGCTATTGAACTGTAATGGCTATTGAACTGTAATGGCTGTGAGATGACTACGATGGCTGTGAGATAGCTGCGATGGCTGTCGAACTGCGATGGCTGCGAGATAGCTGCGAGATAACTGCGATGGCTGTGAGATGGCTGCGACGGCTGTGAGATGGCTATGATAGCTGCGATGGCTATCGAACTGCGATGGCTGCGAGATAACAGTAATGGCTGTAATCTGACTGCTATATCCGCCCTTTCTAGCTTCTCCCACCTATTTATTACATGTCCGGCAGTGGTAACGTCTTTTTTTTCTGGATGGAGGCACCATTGTGGTGGTATTCAAGGGTGCTCCATTTGAGATCATGTAATAACTAGATAGGATAGCTAGAAGGACGGATGATGTTCACTCTTCTCGTTGCTCTCTTGATGATGATTGTTCTTCTTAAGAAGGTATCTTCTAAAAGTAGCTATATGTAGTGTACTCGGTAAACTTGCCTTATAAGGAATGCACCGCATTCCCACGACAATAGTTCCTTATCTTCCCGGGGATTATCGTAATTAACTTCTTCGTAGTTCTTTTATATTTATTAGATAGTGTCCTATCCGTTATCGTTTTTATCCTACCTTAATAATTCTTAAAAGTAGCTTCTTAGTATAACTCGTCGTTTACGAGTTTAATATAGTTAATAGTAATATAGTCCTTCCCAGTTATATCTTAGTCCCTAGTATATAGTAAATTAATAGTAGGTATATACTAACTATACTTCCGCTTTTAGTCGATAGAACTTATACTAATAGGGCTCTTTATTATAGTAAGGATCGATATATTAATCTATTAACTAGTAATAGGTTCTGACTACTATAGCGTCCTCGGTATAGGAGTTAATTATTATTAATTCCGTTTTATCGTCCTCTAATAAGTTATCCGATTCTGGTTCCTTCTAAGTTTTTTTAACGTTAACTGGCTCCTCGAGCTTCAGTACCTTATTTAGGCCCAGGTCTAAGATATTATTATTTAGAAGTATAGGTCTTAGTAGCTTATCTTTATACACGTACAGGGGTATTAGTTAGATTTCTCCTTCGGGGTCGTATAGAATCGTAGTAATTAGCTATCCTATTTTAACTAATTCTTAATAGTTAGAGACCTATTTCTAGTATCGTATAGTAATAATCTTATATTATTTATTCTCGTCGATAGTAATAGTATTACCCTCTTTAGATTCCTTTACTCTAATAATATTCACCCTTACTTTAGGCGTTTTCTTATCTTTAGGCTTCTTAAGAAAGTATTCCGAACCGTTTTTATTAGTAAGATATACTTAATAGTTATCCTTATAATATATAGTAAAAAATATTAAGGCGTATTTAGGGTGTTATATATTAGATATATTTAGTTACTCTTTAGGGGCCTTAGCTTATACCTATATTAGAGCTTAGATGGTATTTATACGTCTTTCCGGCTTACCTTTATAGTCTTTTATTTGATGTCCTTTCTTACTATATTTAAAGTATTCGCTATTCTTATATCTTTTCTTCTACTTATCTAAAAATAGTTTCTTCTTTTGGGTCTTACCTTATAGTTTTTATACCTTAGTAGCTTACTAGTCTATAATATTAGGGTTATAGTTCTCGCGATTCTTATAATATTCCTTATTTTATAGCTTCTTACTAGTATATTTATAGTTTCTAGACTTCTTAAGCTTTCGTTTCTATTAGCGAGTATTGATTCGTTTTACTTCTTTAATAAATTTAGTTAAATTAGTTAGATAATCGTTTTTTAAGAGATCCGCGATCTTATCTTTAATAAAGTTTTTAAGTTTATAATAATAGTTAGTATAGAGAGTATTATTATCCCGTTCTAGTCGTCCTATAATATAATAAAATTCGGCCGTATAGTTAACTATTAATCCTTTTTATTAAAAAGTACAAAGCTCTCTTTCTACTTTTTTAGTAAAATTAGAGTCGTTATAGAGTTTTCTAAGTTCTTTAAGAAATATATTAATATCCTTAAATAGTTCCTATATACGTTCTCTTTAATCCTTCTTATTATTATTCTAAAGGTAATCTTCTAAGTATAGTTCGAACTAGTTCGTAGCGCGTTCTCTTAGTAAATTACTTACCTAGAGGACCTACTTATCCTTTATTAAATCTCTAAACTTAAGATAGGTACGAATCTAGTATTTAAACTACTTAAACTTAGTTCTATCTCCTTTAAAAGGCTTAGGTTCCTTAATCTTAAGTTTCGTATCTCTAATACCAATTATATCTACTTAGGTAGATAGATTAGTAACTAAAGTATTATTTAGCTTACTACTAGCGCTAGGAGTAGATATATTAAGAGAACTAAATCTACTAGTGATTTCGGAGATACCTAAATTTAGTAATTAAGGTTAACTAGGTACTAATAGTTAAGTTAATACTAGTTTATTTAATACGAGCTTATTCGAGCTTATAGATATTATACTCCTATTAAGAAGGTAGTTAAAATATTAGGGACCTCACTAGATAATAAGTTATTAAGTATAGTTCTAGGCTTTACTCGATAGTAATAGAAGTATTAGGGATACTAAAGCTGTATTAAATAAGAATTAAGATATAACTTAGGTTAACTATAGAAGCTATAGATATATATAGGAAACTCGTATCTATATACTTATAAGATGTTTCCCGATCAGGTAACTTTAATTAGTTAGATAGTAAGATGGTAAGGCAGCTTGCCATCTTGCTAACTTACCAGAGACTTCCTTGTTGGGCTTAGCGCGCTAAGTCCTCCTGACTTATACGTACTAGGCTTCCTCGCCTGACCTTCCTATATCTTCTGTTATAGCTGTATAGCGGTCGTGGTCCGTAACAATCTTTTATACTTTTAGTTCTATTAAGATTAGAAGGTAGCGGTAGGTAGATAGTAAGTGAATGACTTATTATTATTCTATATACGCGCCGATAGTCCCTATATATATGCACCTATAACAGGGATAAATGAATAGCTGGCCCCTATAGGGGGTACTAAAGAGAGAGGTTAGTTAAGTGGCAGGAAGGCTACTAACTAACTGGCTCCACTAGTGGACCAACTGGTCCACCCTAGGTTAGACTTGCCTCTTTTGGGGTTACTATTCTTAATAATTTCTATTAAGTAAAGCCTAGAATTATACTTAATAACTTATTATTTAGTAAGGTCCCTAATATTAAGTCGATAGTATATAAGCTTTATAAGGTCTTACGAATACGATTTCTAGACTAAAAGTATATATACTTCGTTAATAACGCTTTTACGAACATATCGCTAGCTAGGGTATTAATTAGTCTTAATATTAATCTTTATAGTATCGTATATAAAAACTCTAAGAGCTTTTAGCTATTTTACTAGCTATTAAGTATAAATACCTACGTTTACTAGTCGAAAATAGCCTAGTTAGTAAGATAGTATACTAAAATATTAACTACGTAGTCTAGAATAATTATTTAAAGGAAAATATCGTATTCTTTATTAGTATAGTATACCGTAATACCTCTATAATTAATACTACTAGATCGTACGCTAAGTATACTAAGTACATCGAGTATATAACTTATATATACTAATCTAGTTCTAGTCCTTTATTAGATAGTCTCTCCTTCCGTAGTTAATCTAAATTATACCCTTAACCCTATACTCTAAAACCTAGAATACCTAAGTACTATATACTATACTTTGTACCCTAAAAGACTAAACCTATTACGAACTATGACCGCTATACGGCCATACTAGAAGATATAGAAGGTTGAGCGAGGAAGCTTAGTATGTAGGAGTACGGGAGGCTTGGTACGCTAACCAGAAAAGGTAACTCTGGTATAGTTAGTATGTTGGTCTAGATATACTAAATATACTACACACTAAAGACCTCCTTATTAGAAAACGAATTATAAGTATATAGATACACGTCTCTTATATATATCTATAGCTTCTATAGTTAACCTAAATTATATCTTAACTCTTATTCGATACAGCTCTAGTATCCTTAATACTTCTATCCCTATTAAGTAAAGCTTAGAACTATACTTAATAACTTATTATCCAGTGAGATCCCTAATAATAAACCCTAACTCTAATCTAGTTTAGCTTTATATCTAAGAGAACTATAATACTAAAGGTTATAAAAACGACTTTCTACGACTTAATCTCGATTAATTAGCTATTTTAGTTAATTATAATACTTATATAGGCTTAATGTTACGGTTAAGTCAGGTCAGGCCGACAGGCGACCGCACCTAAAGGAAGATATAGAAGGATAGGCGAAGAAGCCTAGTACGTAAAGATAAGCGATAAGGATCACGTAGAAGAAGTGATTAGTATAATTAGTAGTAATTAGGAGTGATTAGTACTAAGTATATTAAGTAATACTAAGTAATACTAAGTAAGGTTATTAATTTACGAGTATATAGATACGAGTCTCTTATATTTATCTATAGCTTCCGTAGTTAACCTAAGTTATATCTTAACTCTTATTTAACACAGCTCTAGTATCCCTAATACTTTTATCCCTATTAAGTAAAGCCTAGAATTATACTTAATAACTTATTATTTAGTAAAATCCCTAACATTTTAACTACCTTCTTAATAGGAGTATAATATCTATAAGCTTAAGTAAAGCTACCCTAAATAAACTATTATTAATTTAACTAGCGGTATTTAAACGATTCTAATTACTAGACCTTAAAGAACTTATATAAAGTTTCGATTTACTTAATATATTTAGCTCTAATATTAATACTCTTATACTAAGCGTTATAACCCCTATAACTAATATTTTAATAGCTCTTACTAAACCTAAGGTTAATATTATCGATATTAGAGAAATTAGACTTAAAATTAAGGAACCTAAACCCTTTAAAGGCGATTAAACTAAGTTTAAGTAATTCGAATACTAGGTTCGAGTATACCTTAAGTTTAAAGACTTAACCGGGGATAAGTAGGTTCTTTAAATAAGTAATTTACTTTAAGATAAAGCCGTAGACTAGTTCGAACTATACTTAGAAGACTATCTTAAAAGTAATAAAACGAAAGATCGTAAAGAATATATTAATAATTTATTTAAAAATATTAATAGATTTCTTAAGAAACTTAGAAAACTTTATAGAAACTCTAATCTTACTTATAAGATAGAAAAAGAACTTTAAATACTTTAATAAAAGGAATTAGTAGCCGATTATATAGCTAAATTCTATTATATTATTAAATAATTAGAAAGGGATAATAACGCTCTTTATATTAACTATTATTATAAGCTTAAGGACTTTATTAAAAACGAAATCGCGAGACTTTTTAAGAATAATTATCCCTCTAAATTAGGTAACCTTATTAAGAAAGTTAAAAGAATTAATACTTACTTCTAGGAACGTAGCTTAAAAAGTTTTAATACTATAAATATATTAGTAAAAAGCTTTAAAATAAGGAATATAATAGGAATTATAAGTATTACGACCCTAATACTATAAATTAATAAACTATTAGGGTATAGAAACTATAGGGTAAGACCTAAAAAAAGAAACTATTTTTTGTTTAGATTAGAAGGTAGCGGTAGGTAGATAGTAAATAAATGATTTATTATTATTCTATATACGCGCCGATAGTCCTTATATATATATATTTATAATAGAGATAAATAAATAGCTGGCCTCTATAGGGGGTACTAAAGAGAGAGATTAGTTAAGTGGTAGGGAGGTTACTAATTAACTAGCTCTACTAGTAGACTAACTAGTCTACCCTAGGTTAGACTTACCCCTTTTTAGGATTACTATTCTTAATATACCCCCTTACCTAGTATAGAGGTATATCTCTATTTAATAAAAGAAATAGTGGGTGCCTTTATAAGATATACTAAGACTTAGCTTAGCTGTATTACGTAGTATATTAGTTACGGGTTCGAATCCTGTCGTTAGTGTTATTTTAAAGGTCTATAAGGTCTATATTTTTGATGAATTCGGTTTATTTTAGCCCTGGTATTGCCTTTATAAGGTAGTTAGCCAGTTAGTATTTAGTATTAAGGTAAACTAGGTTTGTTTCCCCTTTCTGGACCAGTTGGCGTATATAGTAGTACTAAATATCGATGTGCTTGGTCCTATAGTAGTGCCCTAGGTTCTTAGCTAGCTATATAGCTGATTAGCTGTTCGTATAGAGCAGTTCTGGGTACTTAATAGGTTAAAGGAAGGGTATGGAAGTGCTTATAGCCCTTATATATTATTATTTTTTTATAGCCTCCTTAAGGGCTATATATTCAGCTTCGTAGCTGCTAAAGGTAACTATTTTTTATAGTTTTAAGTTCTAGGCTAGGGGGCTGCCCCTAAATAGATAGATAAACCCTATAGTCGACCTCCTTATTTCTATATTACCCCCCTAATCTACGTTATAGTAGCCGATAAGTATAGGGATCGTAGAGTAGTAGGATAGACCTAAGGCTAAATAGGTTACTATATATTTCTATAGCTTTTCTAGGGTAGCGAAGTGCTTTAGACTTAGATTTACTATATATTATAAGAGTAGCCCTATAGTATAGGTTATATTTAGTCTTATTTTAGTAGTAAGGTAAAGAATTAACCCTACCTCTTATTAGTATTAATTTATTAGTCCCGGGTCTTATTATTCTTTATAAGGACCGATTTTTTAGCCTATAATCGCTAGTATAGCGCTGCCTTAAGTAGGCTTAATATTAGGTCTATATTTGTCCAGAATTTTTTTAGTATAGTTACCCTAGTGTAGTTTTATAACCTTTTTATCCCTATCGCGCTCTAGTTCGATACCTAAAAAGGTCCGTGTCTCCCCTAGGTCTTTTAAAGTAACCTAGCTATTTAGCTAGTTATATACCTCTATAATACGACTTATCGTTAGTAAAATAGTGAGTATATCGTCTACGTAGGTTATTAGGATAATAAGGGTCCCTATATTAGAGATATATACCGATTAGTTAATCTCTAGTGGTTATAGGCCTAATTTTATAACTATTTTCTTTAGGGTATACTCCTATTCCCTTACCGATTACTTTAGCTCGTATAGGGCCTTATTTAGGCGGTAGATAAGGTATTCTTATCTCTAGACTTCGAAACCAGTTAGTTAATCTATATATATTTCTTTCTTAATTTTAGCGTTTAGAAAGGCTGATTTTACATTTTATTAGTATATTTTTTAGTCGTATAATACTATAAGGGCTAGGATATACTTATAAACGACTAGGTTAATTATATTAGCGTATATTTCGTTAAAATTTATACCTAGTTATTATCTAAAGCTCTTTACGACCTATCGAGATTTATAAATAGGCCCCTATAGTATTTCTTTTACTGTATTTACCTATCTATCTAGAATGGCTTTCCTATTTAATAGTAGGGGTACTAAATTCTAAATATTCTATTATTATAGTTCGGTCAGTTCGATTTCTATAGCTTTTAGTTATTTATATAATTCTAGGGACTATTTAGCCTCCTTATAGGTGGCTAGGCTACTTATAGTAGATAGGGTAGTCTCTATTTTAATATCTTAGTCCGCGTATTAGCGTAATTAGTTAATTAGATCGGAATATAGGCTTTCTTTAATTAGTTATATAATTAGTTGAACGTTTAGGGAATTATTTAATAAATTATAGTGGTTTAGTTTATTAGGAAGGTTTTTAACCTTAAGTTAAATATTCTCTTTTTCGATTAGTTGGTTAATTAGTTAGTCTATTAGTTCGTTAATAACTAGTTAATCCTAGTTATTTTAGTCGCTATAGAACTTACCTTCTAAAATATAGATATCGCGTACTTAAATAGTCTTTCTTATAGCTAGTTCTAATAGCTTATATTAGTTATAATCGTAGCTAACTAATATATAGGGCTTTATCCTTAGGTTAAGCTTTTTTTTTTTTTTTTTTAGTATTACTTTATAGGTAATAGAGCCCCAGATTCGAACATTCGATATATCTAGTTTTTAGCTTATTTTTACCTCGTACGGGGTTATATACCTTATAAAGCTGTTTAGGGTCTTATTATATAAGTAATTAGCTACTAATAGCGCCTCCCCCTAATATATCTTAGGTATTTTTACTTCTATAAGTATTACTCGAACTTTTTCGACGATTATATAGTTAAGCCTTTCGCTAATACCGTTTTACGCCGGGGTATATAGTACTAAATAGGTACCTATAACTCCTTATTCTTAGTATAGGTTCTTAAAGGCTTTAGATTTATATTCGCGAGCGTTATCGGTATATAACCGTTTAATTCTTTAACTTATTTACCTCTCTTCTTATATCTATTAGGTTTTATATATATTAAATACTTAGTCTTTAGTGCGTAATAGTACTATATCGACGTACCTAGTTTTATCGTCTATAAACGAGGTAAAATACTTGTTTTTAGTCTAAGTTTAGGGGCTAATTAGCTCGTAAATATCGCTATATACCTTTTCTAGATAATCTATAGCTCTTTAGGGGCTCTATTAATTGATTTTAGTGATTACCTTTACCTAAATATAGGTCTCGTAGTCCTTATATTTAATAAGGCCTTCGGGTAGTATTTTATACTCGACTGTAGCTCTAAATAAGGCTTCTAGGGTATTTTAGCTAATATAGCCTATTCTTTAGTACTAGTTCACCTTCGTTATTAATATATAAGCAGTTTTAATTAGTTAGTCTTCTTAAATTAGTTAGTCGTCTTTTTTAACGCGGGTATAAATTAGAGTAAGGTTATTTTTATATACCCTATAGGTAAGTATCTTATTTTAATAATAGAGGGTGCAGCCCTCTCTTTTCGTCGTTATTTCTACTCCCTTTTAGACTAGTTAGCCTTATAATAGTAGGTTAATCTTAAATTCGGGTATATATAATACCTTTTTTAGGATAATCGGCTGACTAGTTAGCTTTAGTCGTAATTTAACTTCTCTATACTGTTTAACCTTAATTATCTTATTATCTCCCCATTTTAGGGATATATTATAAGGCTATAGCCTTTAGAATAGTCTCTTATAGATACTAATATAGTTAGTAGCGACGCTATCTAAGTACTAAGTACCTATATCCTCCGAGATAGAGGAATAAAAGGTAATCTCTTCTTTAGCTATATATATCTCTTTCTGGGGTTCATTTAGCTCTTTTGTCTTTTTAGGTATTAAATAAGGATATTTTACTTAGTATTTCTAAGGCGGGTGTCTTTTCTTCTTATAGTAGGGATATTTAGGTCTCTAGGGCCTGTTTTAGGCTGTTATAGCTATCTTATCTAGTTATATTTAGGCCTAGCGACGTCTAGATTCGTTAGTTAGTTAGTTAAATAAAGCGATTAGGTCGATATCGCTATTTTGAGATCGATAGGTTTAGTTAATTATAGCTACCGTATTTTCTTATTCTAAACTAAGATTTAAGAGTATATAGGCCGTAATTACCTTATTTAGTATAGTAAGCTATTTTATAACTAATTCGTCGGTTAAACGTCGAATTTTAGTAAGATAGGCTTCTATTGAACTATTATAGCGTACTAGAGTGGTTAAAAATAGCTCTCTACTAAGTAGGAATTTAGAGCTGAAACTAGTTGGTTTATATAGTACCTATAGGCGTACCTATAGCGTATATATATCGTTAATATTACGCGTCTATAGTAGGGGTCCATCCTCTAATATTAGCTATATAAGGGATACTATCTAGTATAATTAGACCTCCCTATTAGCTCGATAGGTTTAGTATTCTCCTAGTAGTACCTAGTATTCTTAGCGGGCTTATACCTAGGCTGGATCTATTAAATTTAACTCCAGGTTAGCTAGTTAAGTTAATGGCCCAGTTATTAGCCCTATAACTTCGATATAGCCCTTTTAAGTTAGTACTACTGATGCTCGTATCGACTATATATCCTAATTAACTAATCCCTTTAATTTAGGGAATTTGTAGTTAGAAGAGTCCATTTTTAGGCGGTATCGGTGCCTATAAACCGGAAGTATTCAGGTAAGATATTGCCTAAAAGATTGGCTTTACCGGGCTTATAACCTGTTCAGATTAAAAGATAGCGGTAGGTAGATAGTAAATAAATAACTTATTATTATTCTATATACGCGCCGATAGTCCCTATATATATACACCTATAACAGAGATAAATAAATAGCTGGCCCCTATAGGGGGTACTAAAGAGAGAGGTTAGTTAAGTGGTAGGGAGACCACTAACTAACTGGCTCCACTAGTGAACTAACTAGTTTACCCTAGGTTAAACTTACCCCTTTTTAGGATTACTATTCTTAATATTGTTAGATAAATAAAGAAAAAGATACGAGAATAATAAATACTTTAAATATAGTAAGAAAGGATACTAGATAAAAGATTATAAAGATAAGCTAAAGAGATATATAAATACTATTTAAGTTCTAATTTAGGAATAAGTTAAGGCCCCTAAAGAGTAGCTGGATATATCTAATATACGATACCCTAAATATACCTCTATATCTTTTACCGCGTATTATAAGGATAACTATTAAGTATACCTTACTAATAAAAACGATTTAAGATATTTTCCTAAAAAGCTAAAGAATAAGAAAATACTTAAAGTAAAGGTAAATATTATTAAAGCTAAGGAATTTAAAGAGAATAAAACTATTACTATCGACGAGAATAAATAATATAAGGTTATTATAACTCGATATTAGAGATAGATCTTATCGCCTTTAAAAGTAATTAAAATAAAATAGCTAATAACTACGATCCTATATAACTCTAAAAAAGAAATTTAACTAATCTTACTATATATATATAAGGATAAGCTACTAAGACTTATACTTTTAAATAATAATATATTCGATTTAAAACTAAATAAAGTACTTAATTTAGAGGAACTTATTAACGTTAGAAAAACTCTAAAGAAACTAAAATTAAACGAATTCTCTAATAAAAAAAGACCTAAACTAATAGTAATTAACTTTTATACGGAAGAAAATATTATAGTTAGAATCTACTATTAGTTAGAAGATTAATATATCGACTTTAACTATTTAAATAAGCTATATTAGTATAAATTTTATAGGCTAAAAGTACTATTATAGGGTATATATATATACTATTAATTTATAATATACTAGGGACTAAAATATAAATAAAAAGAACTATACTATTACTAACTATATTAAACTTATAAATAATAAGTAATACTAAGAAGCTACTTTTAAGAATTACTAAAGTAAAATAGAAATAATAATGAATAAAACGCTATTCGATAAGTATAAGAGGACTATAAAAAAATTAATTATAACGACTCTAAGGAAGACGAGAAACTATATAGAGACTATATTAATTTAAACTATTAGACCTTCTAGACGCTAAATAATCTAAGGGAAAGCTTATAAAGTCCTATAACTAAGTAGTAATTCTAGTTAAAAAAGAGTTATAAAAAGAAAAAGTACGTATTAATAGGAAATAAGTAAACGCGCTTATTAATAGTAGAGCTAATATAAGCTTATTATTATAGTCGTTTATAAATAAAGCTCTATAAGAGTAAGAAATAAAAAAGTTATAACCTTATAAATACGGAATATCCGAAAACGACTACTTATAAGTAATATATAAACTTAAGCACGCGCGCTTATAGCTTAGGAAATATAAAGAAATACTCGACTTTAATATAAGTAAAGACGTACTAGAGGAATATCTTTTAGGCTTTAATTAGATAGAATATAATTAAGTTATATTAGATATAAATAAATAACGAGTTATTTTTAAGAAAGACTTAAATAAAGAAAAACAGCTAAAGGCGGAAGTTAAAAGAATTTAAGTTAGATTAATACGAAGTTATATTAATTAAGTAGCTCTAGAACTTAGCTCTAAACCTAATTATAAATAAATAAAATTTATAAAACTTCTAAGGGAGTTTAGTAAATATACGGACTTAGTTAAAGATAATAAGATCGAGAAAGTATTTCTATAGTACTAATCTTAGGATTATATAATTCTACTTAAGAAAGGAAGTAAACCTATAAAGAAACTAATATATAATTTATTACGAAAGGAAGACGACGTACTCCGGAAGTATATTCTAAAAAAAAAAAACTAAACGATTTATATGAAAGTTAAAATCCCTATAGGGATTTTCTATTCTCTTTATACCGAAAAAGAACGACGAATTATAACTATATATAAACTATCGAGAGTTAAACGCTATAATTATTAAAATTAGTTATCTCTTACCCCTTATATAAGAATTATAAAACGCTATACTCGGGATAAAATAGTTTATATTACTCGATTAAAGGAGTATATATAACTAGATCTATATAGTAAAGGGAGAAGAATAAAAAACAGCTTTTAAAACTAAATATAGGCTATATAAATATTTAGTTATACCGTTTAAACTTACTAATATCTTAATAATTTATTAAGTATATATTAATAACGTCCTTAGAGACTATTTATATAAGTTTATTATTATATATTTAAATAATATACTAATATTCTCTAAAATATATAAAGAGTATATTAAATACGTTAAGATAGTAATAATAAAACTATAGGAATATAATATTAAATTTAAACTATTTAAATACGAGTTCTTTAAATATAAAGTACTATTTCTGGGTTCTATTATTAAAAGAAATAGAGTTAAACTAGATTCTTAGAAAGTATAAATAGTACTAGACTAGCTATAACTCTAGAATATTAAAAATATATAATAATTTATAGAACTAATAAACTACTATTAAAGATTTATTATAAGATTTTCGAAGATAATAGTACTACTAATAGAGCTTATATAAAAAAATATCTCTTTTCGTTAGACTTCGGAAGTAAATATAGCCTTTAAGAAATTTAAGTAACGATTTATAAAAACACCTATACTAACTATATTTAACCTAAATCGAAGAATTATTATTAAAATAAACGCTTTAAACTATATAATAGTCGTAGTTATTAACTAAGAATATGATAATAAATTAAGACTAATTACTTTTTATTCTTAGAAAATAATAAAAGAAGAACGAAATTATAATATTTATAATAAAGAACTATTAGCTATTATTAAAATTATTAAAGAATAAAAATACTATTTAGAAGGATCTAAATATCCCTTCGATATATACTTAAATTACTATAACCTACTCTATTAAACTAATATAAAGAAGTTAAATAAGTAATAAACTCGATAGGCGGAACTTTTAGTACTATATAAATTTAAGATTTACTATATTAAAGGAAAGGAAAACGATAAAATTAATACTCTTAGCCGAAGACCTAATTATAATAATAAAGATAAACTAGAATTTATTATTATATTAAAAAAAGAAAAGGGTTACTTTATTTATATAAATCTATAAGTTACTATCGTTTTAACTTAGGAAACGCTTACTATAAAATAAAAGAAAAAACTTATTAGGTTATACTATAATAACTCGAAAGTAGGTTATAAAGGAGTCTATAAAATAATCGAATTTTTATTTAGAAACTAGAATTAGCTAAAAATAAATAAAGATATTACGAATTATATTATATAATACGATATCTATATATATACTAAGGCTTTATAATATAAACCTTATAAGAAGTTATAAGCCCTAGAACTATTTAACGAAGTCTAGAAAAAAGTTATTATAAACTTTATTAAACTATTACTAATATCCCTAAACCCCTTTATAAATAAAAAATTCGATATTATTTATATAATCTTAAATCGAATTATTAAATATATATACTTTATTTCTATTAAAGAAAACTATAATAATAAAATAACTAATATTTATATTCCTAAAATATATATTCGCGATATATAAACTTCTATCTAAGTTAATATTAAATAGAGATAAGCTATTTAAATTAAAATTTTAGATATCTTTTATAAGTTAACTAAAAAATAAATAAAAGATATTTATAGCTTTTTATTTATAAATAAATAAATAAATAGAACGAACGAATTAAACCCTTAAATAATATTTACGAAGTTATATTAATTACGAATAAAATAACTAGGTATTATTACTACTATTAGCTTAAGTAATATATAATAACTTTATAGTAGTAATAGAACTATTATTATTTTATATTAACTATAAATTCTATCTTAGAATTATAAAAAACCCGCTAAACGTTATATTAAATATAAAAAAAGTAACTATTTAGATAAAAAGGCTAAGATAATTATATTAGGAAATATTAAAAGAATTAAGATTCTTAATAAAAAGAATAGCTCGCTTTATAAATAAAACTAAATTTAAGGAACTAAATTTTAAATAAGAGGACTTAATTTATTTAGTATATAAAAATATTACTATAAAACGATCTAATAAGAAACTAAACTTTAAGAAATTAGAACTATTTAAGATTAAAAAGAAACTTAAATTAATAACGTTTAAACTTTAACTACTAAAGGATATAAAAATCTACTTATATTTTATAAGATATTCTTAGAACTAGCGTCTAATAAAATATTTATACTAAAATTATAACTTATCGAACCTTTAAAGGATTAGAAATATAAAGTTAAGACTATACTTAGGAGACGGCTTAAAAAAGAAAAACTAAAGTATTTAATTAAATAGGTAGGATACGACGAATTAGAAAATATATAAGAACTAAAAAAGAATCTTAGAAAAAAAATTATACGAAATTTTAAATAAGAATACCTAGAATAGTTCCCTATTAAATAAAAAAAATTAAAAGAATAATAAATTATATAAAACGAAAAATAAATAAAAGTAATAACTATACTATACGATATTATAATAAATAAATATTAAAGGTATAATAACGAAGGGTATCTATTCGTATATAATCTATTATCGGTTAGTATATAATTAAACTATTTATAGTATTTAAGAGAATTAGGACCTTACTTATAATTAATTAATTAAACTATTAAATAATATCTAAAGAACGCTAAATAAGGAATCTTAAAAATCGTTTAATAAATCTTTATATATACTTTAAATTAAGGGAGCTAACGTTAAATTATTAAATACTATTAAATTATTAGTTATAGCTTCGTACTATTCGACTTTATAATATTTTAATATTGTTAAGAATAGCAACCCCAAAAGGGGTAAGTCCAACCTAGGGTGGACCAGTTGGTCCACTAGTGGAGCCAGTTGGTTAGTGGCCTCCCTGCCACTTAACCAACCTCTTTCTTTAGTACCCCCTATAGGGGCCAGCTATTCATTTATCCCTGTCATAGGTGCATATATATAGGGACTATCGGCGCGTATATAGAATAATAACAAGTCATTCATTTACTATCTGCCTACCGCTACCTTCCAATCTCTACAAATATTAAAATTTAGGTCTTCTTTACCGTAATTACCTCCTTAGTTATAATTTTAATTTAATATAACTCGTTACGTAATAATAACTCTTATTAAATAGTCTCTCGTCGTACTCGCTTTACTATCTTTTATATTTTAAAAGCAGCTTTTATTTCTTATAAGATTTAAACTCGCTCCGATATTAAGCGCTATTATTTCTTTTAAGTTATTCGAATATTATATATACTACCTTATAAATAATATTTACTATATATACTCGACTATATATATACTTTATATTCTAAATTAAAATAATAATAATTAAAATAAGTCTAAGGTATTATATTATTAAATATATTAATAAAAAGACCTAAATTCTTTTAATAAATAATTAAAATAGATTTTAAGGGACGTTTCTAAGATTAAGATAAACTATTATTAGCTTTTTATTTCTATACTATAGTTAGCTATAAAGGAAAGAAAAAATAAATATATCTAAGGTAAATACTTATTAGTTATATATTCGCGTAGGCGTAAATAAGCTAAAGAAGAGAAAGTATTTATTAGGGACCTTACTAGATAACGAATTATTAAGTATAGTTCTGGGCTTTACTCGATAGGGATAGGAGTATTAGGGATGCTAGAGCTGTATCGAATAATAGTTAAGATATAACTTAGGTTAACTATAGAAGCTATAGATGTATATAGGAGACTTATATTTATATACTTACGAAGCGTACTATATATAAGGTGGTCCAAGGTATCTAAGGTCTAACCTTAGTATACCTTAGTAACCTTATACCCTAATCTGTCTTAGCGCCTTATGCCCCTATTAGTTTACGAAACTGGCTGCTTCGCCTAATCTACTATATCTTCTAGGTGCGGTCGTCGGACGGCCTAACGCGATTTGATCGTAATACTTTCCCCTCTCTAGCCTATTTACGTCCACGTAAGTACTTTAAGTAGTAAGTACCCGACTGTTCTTATTTTTCTTTTTTCTTATAACTAATAATACCGAAGTCTTATTCGTAGCTTAAAGTTAAACGATATCGTCGTCTCGGTAATAATATATTAATAATCGAAACTCCTACAATAGAAGTATATTTTTAATATACTAAGATAAAGGAGTTATATATAGTTAAAAAGGGTTATAAGAATTATAATCGTTATACTAAGAAGGGTATAACTTATAGTAGTAACTTTTCTAAAGCGAAATTTAATAAGATAAAGGTAAAGCGTTAAGAGCTATATTAATAGGTATAATAAGGTCGAAAACTAATATAAATTTTCGCGAAATAACTATTATTATAAGAGGAGAAGGTAGTAAATTTAAAGAAACGTTTATCTAATCTAATATAGCGATAAGATACTCTCCTAGATTAGGAAGTATATACTTTTAATATATTAAACGAGGCTTTTATAGATCCTTTCGAGTCGGATTTAATAATCTTTAATATTTATAATTCTTTATTATTATAAAATAATCCTAAAAACCTAAATATATCGCCTCCTCTTTCTTTCCCTAGGGCTCCTAATTTTAACTAAAATAATATTTCCTTAAGTTAGTAAATTAACTAGGATACTATATTATATAAGAAGCCCTCTTAAGGTATATATATATTTCTTTAGTTACTTTATATATATATATATTAATATTCTATTAGGTATTATAAATATATAAATTATATTTATTATTTAGTTCTTTACTATTTTTAAAACGATAATATTTTAATATTAGGCTACCTCCTATAAATAAATAGATATTCTTTATTTCTATATACCTAATATTTATTTATTATAATATCGTATAAAATAGTTATTATTTTTATTTATTATCCGTTCTATATAATTTATTATTTTATAGACTTCTTTTATTTAGTTTTAAATTATTTTAGATATTTCTTTTTAATATTATTTATAATTTTTAGTTTAAGGTTCTTTTCTAGTTCCTATATATTTTCTACTTTATTATATTCTACCTACTTAATTAAGTACTTAGGTTTTCCTTTTTTAAGTCGTTTCTAGAGTATAGTTTTAACTTTATATTTCTAATCTTCCAGTAGTTCGATAGATTATAATTTTTATATTAATATTTTATTAAATACTAATTCTAATAACGCTTTATAGAATATAAAGTAAATTCTTATATCTTTTAGTAATTAGAGTCTAAACGTTACTAGTCTAAGTTTCTTTTTAATTTTAAATAATTTTAGTTTCTTAAAGTCTAGTTTCTTATTAAATCGTTTTATTATAATATTTTTATATAATAAATAAACTAAATCCCCCTCTTTAAAATCTAGTTCCTTAAATTTAGTTTTATTTATAAAATAAGCTATTCTTTCTACTAAGAATCTTAATTCTTTTAATATTTCCTAGTATAATTATCTTAGTTTTTTTACTTAAACGATTACCTTTTCTATATTTAATATAATATTTAGCGAGTTTTTTATAATTCTTAGATAGAATTTATAGTTAATATAAAATAGGGATAGCCTTATTACTACTATAAAGTTATTATACGTTACCTAAACTAATAGTAGTAGTAATATTTAATTATTTTATTTATAATTAATATAACTTTATAAGTATTATTTAAGAGTTTAATTCATTTATTTTATTTATTTATTCGTTTACGAATAAAATACTATAAATATTTTTTATTTACTTCTTAATTAATTTATAAAAGATATCTAGAATTTAGATCTAAATAACTTATCCCTATTTAATACTAATCTAAATAAAAGTTTATATATAGCGAATATATATTTAATAAATATAAATACTAGTTATTCGGCTATTATAGTTTTTTTAATAAAAATAAAGTATACGTATTTAATAAGTCGATTTAAGATTATATAAATAATATTAAACTTCTCCTTTATTATTAAATCTATTAATAGTAGTAAAAGTTTAATAAAGTCTATTATAATCTCTTCCTAAGCTTTATTAAGTAATTCTAAAGCTTATAGCTTACTATAAGGTTTATATTATAACGCCTTAGTATAAGTATAAATATTATATTACGCGATATAATTTATAATATCTTTATTTATCTTTAGCTATATTTAATTCCTAAATAAAAGTTCGATTATTTTATAGATTCTTTTATAGCCTACTTTCGGGTTATTATAATATAACCTAATAAGCTTTTATTTTTATTTATTTATTAATATTTTTAGAGCTAAAACTACTATAATTTATAAATTAGTATAAGTAAAGTAATCTTTTTCTTTTTTTAATATCGTAATAAATTCTAATCTATTATCGTTATTATAATCTAATCTTTAACTAAAAGCGTTTACTCTACCGTTTTCTTTTCCCTTAATATAGTAAATCTTAAATTTATATAGTACTAAGAGTTCCGTCTATTTAATTTAATATTTATTTAGTTTCTTACTTTTACTTTAGTAGAGTAGATTATAATAGTCTAAATATATATTAAATAGATATTTAGATTTTTTTAAATAGTATTTTTATTTTTTAATAACTTTAATAATAACTAGGAGTTCCTTATTATAAATATTATAATTTCGTTCTTTCTTCGTTATTTTTCGAGAATAGAAGGTAATAGGTTTTAGTTTATTAATATACTTTTAACTAATTACTCTTATTATTATATAGTTTAAAATATCTATTTTAATAACGATCTTCTTTTCTAAATTAAATATAACTAGTATTAGCGTTATTATAAAGCGTTATTTAAGTTTTTCGAATACTATATTAACTTCTAAAGTTTACCTAAATAATACTTCCTTTTTAGTAAATTCGGTTAGAGGTATAGTTATCTTAAAAAATCCCTTAATAAATCGTTAATAATAGTTAGCTAAGCCTATAGATTATTATATATCCTTAATATTTTATAATTTTAGCTAATCTAATATCGTTTATATCTTATTTAAATTAAGCTTAACTTCGTTACGTTCTATAATAGAACCTAAAAATAATACTTTATATTTAAAGAATTTATATTTCGATAGTTTAAGTCTAATACTATATTTTTATAGTTTTATTATTACTATTTTAACGTACTCTACGTATTATTTATATATTTAAAAGAATATAAATATATCGTCTAAGTAGATAATAATAAACTTATATAAATAGTCTCCTAGGACGTTATTAATATATACTTAATAAGTTATAAGTACGTTAGTAAGTCTAAATAGTATAACTAGGTATTTATATAAACCGTATTTAGTCTTAAAGGCTATTTTCTTTTCTTCTCCTTTAACTATACGTATTTAGTTATAAGCTCCTCTTTAATTTAATAATATAAACTATTATACTCCTAATATAGAATTCTATAGTTTCTATATTAGAGATAGGAGATAGCTATTTTTAATAGTTATAGCGTTTAGTTCTTTATAATTTATATATAGTCGTAGTCCTTCGTTCTTTTTAGATATAAAGAAAATAAGGAATTCCTAAGGGGATTCTGATTTCTATATAAATTCTTTTCCTTTATTTTCCTAAAGATACTCGCGTAATACTTTATTTTCTTTTTAGAATAAATTATATATTAGTTTTTTTATAGACTTACTTCCTTTCTTAAGATTAATAATATAGTCCTAGGGTTAATACTATAATAATATATTCTTTATTTTATTATCTTTAAATAAGTCCTTATATTTTTTAAACTCCTTAGAAATTTCGATAGGATCTAGTTTTTTATTTATAATTATTTATTTTTTTCTTATTATTATACCTACTTAATAGATATATTATTCTATTAGTTTAACCTAAACTCTTTTAGTCTTTACTTTAGGATTTTTTTCTTTATTTAGGTCCTTTTTAAAGATAAATCGTCTTTCTTTTATATTTAGTATAATTTAGTTATATCCTAGCTAATTAAGGTCTAGGATATATTTATTTAATATATCTTCGGCTATATTAAAGTTAAATATTCCTTTATAATCTCTAAGTTATATACGTACGTACTTAAGCTTATAAGTAACTTATAGGTATTCTATTTCGGCTATTTCGTATTTATATAGTTATAACTTTTTCGTTTCTTATCCTCGTAATACTTTATTTATAAATAATCTTAATATTAGGCTTACGTTAACTTCGTTATTAATAAGTACCCTTATTCTTTTTTTATTAATATATATTATTTCTATCTAGAGTCTTTATTTTACTAACGTTACTACTTATTTATAAAACTTTATAGGCTTTTTTTTAAATCGTTTAGCGTTTAGGGGGCCTAATAATTTAAATTAATATAGTTACTATATAGTTCTTTATCTTCTTAAGAATTATTATAATTAATTTTTTTATAGTTCTTTTATACTTATTAAATAATATTTTATTTATTATTATTCTTATTTTATTTTAATAGTTCTTAAAAGTAGCTTTTTAGTATAATTTATCGTTTATAAGTTTAATATAATTAATAGTAATATAGTTCTTCTTAGTTATATTTTAATTCTTAGTATATAGTAAATTAATAATAGGTATATACTAGTTATACCTTTACTTTTAGTTAGTAGAATTTATACTAATAGGATTCTCTATTATAATAAGAGTTAATATATTAATCTATTAGTTAGTAGTAGGTTCTAACTATTATAGCGTTCTTAATATAGAAGTTAATTATTATTAACTCCGTCTCTTCGTCCTTAAATAAATTATTTAATTTTAATTTCTTTTAGGTTTTTTTAGTATTAATTAGTTCTTTAAGTTTTAATATCTCGTTTAGATTTAAGTTTAAAACATTATCGTTTAGAAGTATAGGTCTTAGTAACTTATTTTTATATATATATATAGAGGTATCGGCTAGATCTCTCCCTTAAGGTCGTATAGAATCGTAATAATTAGCTATTCGGTTTTAACTAATTCTTAATAATTAAAGATCTACTTCTAGTATCGTATAATAATAATCTTATATTATTTATTCTCGTTAATAGTAATAGTATTATCTTCTTTAGATTCCTTTACTCTAATAACGTTTATTTTTACTTTAGGTATTTTCTTACTCTTAAACTTCTTAGGAAAGTATCTCGAATCGTTCTTATTAATAAGATATACTTAATAATTATTCTTATAATATATAGTGTGAGGAAAAGCTACAGCGGGACAGTGTCACTCCGCAAAAGTGCAATTGCACCCACGAAATGTGGTGTTTCCATCTAAATACTCAACACGCCCCCGGAAGCGCCACCGTTCCGTGCTGTACATCTTGTCTTCGGTAGGCTGACCAGGCCTACTCGCTCAGACTGGTATCTCGACATGTGCTTGTCTGGCAGTGCATTCTTTTGATGATTCGAACACCCCACTGTTTTATCACGTGCTTGATCTGGCGGTGTGGCAGTGCGTCGCACTACCGTTGCGCCAACCTCTGTTGCTACCATGTGAGGAAAAGCTACAGCGGGACAGTGTCACTCCGCAAAAGTGCAATTGCACCCACGAAATGTGGTGTTTCCATCTAAATACTCAACATATAGTAAAAGATATTAAGGCGTATTTAGGGTATTATATATTAAATATATTTAGTTACTCTTTAGAGGCCTTAGTTTATTCCTATACCGAAGCTTAAATAGTATTTACGCGTCTTTCCGGCTTATCTTTATAATCTTTTATTTAATATTCTTTTTTACTATATTTAAAGTATTTATTATTCTTATATCTTTTTTTTTATTTATTTAAAAATAGTTTCTTTTTCTAGTTCTTACCCTATAGTTTCTATACCTTAGTAGCTTATTAATTTATAATATTAAGGTCGTAGTTCTTACGATTTTTATAATATTTTTTATTTTATAGCTTCTTATTAACGTATTTATAGTTTTTAAACTTCTTAAGCTTTCGCTCCTATTAGTAAGTATTAATTTATTTTATTTCTTTAATAAATTTAATTAAATTAATTAAGTAATCGTCTTTTAGAAGATCTACGATCTTATTTTTAATAAAATTCTTAAGTTTATAATAGTAGTTAATATAGAGAGTATTATTATCCTATTTTAGTCGTTTTATAATATAATAAAATTCGACTATATAGTCGACTATTAATCCTTTTTATTAAAGAATACGAAGCTCTCTTTTTATCTTTTTAATAAAGTTAAAGTCGCTATAAAGTTTTTCGAGTTCTTTAAGGAATATATTAATATCTTTAAATAGTTTCTATATACGTTCTTTCCGATCCTTTTTATTATTATTCCGGAGATAGTCTTTTAAATATAGTTTAAATTAATCCGCGGCGCGTTCTCTTAGTAAATTACTTACTTAAAGGACTTACTTATTCCTTATTAAGTCTCTAAACTTAAAGGACTTACTTATTCCTTATTAAGTCTCTAAACTTAAGATAGGTACGAATTTAGTGTTTAAACTACTTAAATTTAGTTCTATCTCCTTTAAAGGGCTTAGGTTCCTTAATTTTAAATTTCGTATCTTTAATATCGATTATACTTACCTAGGTAAATAAATTAGTAACTAAAATATTACTTAACTTACTACTAGCGCTAGAAGTAGATATATTAAGAGAGCTAAGTTTACTAGTAATTTCGGAGATACCTAAGTCTAATAATTAGGGTTAACTAAGTACTAATAGTTAGATTAACGCTAATTTATTTAGTACGAACTTATTTAAGCTTATAGATGTTATCCTCCTATTAAGAAAGTAGTTAAAATATCGGGGACCTTATTAAATAACGAATTATTAAGTATAGTTCTAGGCTTTACTTAATAGGGATAGGAGTATTAGGGATACTAGAGCTGTATCGAATAATAGTTAAGATATAACTTAGGTTAACTATAGAAGCTATAGATATATATAGGAGACTCGTATCTATATATTTACGAAGCGTACTATATATAAGGTGGTCTAAGGTATCTAAGGTTTAACCTTAGTGTACCTTAGTAACCTTATACCCTAATCCGTTTTAGCGCCTCGTGCCCCCATTAGTTTACGAAACTAGCTGCTTCGCCTGACCTACTATATCTTCTAGGTACGGTCGTTGGACGGCCTGACGCGACCTGACCGTAACAGTATTATAGTTAGGTTAGGTTAGGTCGATAGGTGACCGCACCTAAAGGAAGATATAGAAGGATAGGCGAAGAAGCCTAGTACGTAAAGATAAGCGATAAAGATTACGTAGAAGAAGTGATTAGTGTGATTAGTAGTGATTAGAAGTAATTAGTACTAAGTATATTAAGTAACACTAAGCAATATTAAGTAAGGTTATTAATTTACGAGTATATAGATACGAGTCTCTTATATTTATCTATAGCTTTCGTAGTTAACCTAAGTTATATCTTAACTCTTGTTCGATATAGCTCTAGTATCCCTAATACTTTTATCCCTATCGAGTAAAGCCCAGAACTATACTTAATAATTTATTATCTAGTAAGGTCCCTGATACTTAACTAATCTTACTAATTAATATAAAGTATATTTAACTACTCGAATAGCTAGCTAACGTAAATAGACTAAGAAAATACTTAAATTTATAATCGATATATATTAAATTAATATCTATTTTATTTATAAACTTTACTAATCTTTATCGTACGTATAAGACGATAATATAAGCTATTTATTAAAAAGTTAATCGAAGGGCTTATTTATTAATAAAATAAGGTCTATATATCGTAGAAGAGATTAAAAAGCGTCTACTGTTCGTAGAGGGGCTATTAGCCGCGAGCGTATACTAGGCCGACGCTCTTAGGCCGAGTTATTAATAATACGATACTTACTTACGGTGGACGCACCTTGGATTAGTATACGAAGTATAGAAAGGCATTCTGTATTATAAGAGGCTACTGGAGAGCATATCATGACCATTATGACCTGCCCACCAGGGCGTAGGATCGCTATTGAAGGTGTGGTGGTGATTTTAACGCATTGGCGAAGGCCAGGCCGTTTTATAACACCACGAATTGTCTATATAATCATAAATTACAGCTTTACTGCAGACTCGAGCCATTAAATTGCGATATCGACGTACAATACGGTATTCTCTCTACGTGGACTAGAATTCTATGTAATGACTATGGAAAGGAAGTCGCACAGCGGAGCCGCTAATTTTCACAAAGCGTGCGTTTGGAGGATAATAGCAATACTATAAATAGATTAAGATGCTGTGGAAAGGTCGTAGCAATGCATTCTTATCCATGCTGTGAGGTTCACTAAGAAACGTGGATGTCGAACCAATAAAAAGAATTTGAAATATGCCAATAATTGTATAATTTTATGAATTTTCACCAAGGTTATTATTGACAATAATTCGGAACTGCCCAGATGTCCAACTCCTCCGTATTTGTCGGGTACGTGCAACTTATGATAGGATAAACTTCTTTGCCAATAGCGGCGTCCTCGGCCTACTTGCGAGCGGACATTCGAGATATGTCAACCTGAGGTAGACCGCAGCTCTTCAATACCACCACTTTTACAGACTCTGCTCCATGAAAGAGTTATCCATCGTCCACCTGCTCTGTTCCCCTCACCCAGGTGGTGGCAGCTCAGATATGTGCTGTTGGCGGCTGCTTTTCTAGCCGCCATTGGATACTTAGTTGTTCTGCAGAGCAGGGCTTCAGTCGACATCCGAAAGGAACCAAGCGTCCGCCTCGACCTAAGGGTGAGTCTGTCCATGGTCTCTTGTTACCTCAGAGTGCTGGATTGAGAACAATTGTTCCTTGAAAGTTGCTCCTATTATAGGTAATCTACTACAGGTCCTATCGCAGCATTCATAGCTACGTTTCGAAGCTTGGGCTGATGAGTACGGTTCATGATACCGCCTCACACTCGGCTTGCGCGAGCATGTGATCATCTCCTCCGAAGCAACTGCCAACGATCTTCTGTGGGAACGGGGCAACTCTTACTCATCGCGAAAGCAAGTTCCCATGGCAGCAGAGCTTCTATCTCATAATTTACGCCCTTTACTGTTGCCCTACA
Source organism: Neophaeococcomyces mojaviensis (assembly GCA_030247915.1). NCBI lineage: Eukaryota > Fungi > Ascomycota > Eurotiomycetes > Chaetothyriales > Neophaeococcomyces > Neophaeococcomyces mojaviensis. The sequence goes on from JAPDRQ010000108.1 coordinate 51,457, forward strand.
ATGGTGTGTAATATATCGCTCCTATGGAGCGTTTGGACTAGACTGCAAGGCTGACGAATATTCATGATCGATGGCGACGCGTTCGAAGATCGATGGCGACGCGTTCGAAAATTTATGTATCAACTTACCATGCCTCGAACGGCAACCACGTATGAAACATCGCAATCTCTTGAATCGAAGTGGCTGGTCTACAACCGCATTCCAGATCCCGCCAACGTTGCTTCCCACCTACAGTTTTACTTAGGAAGGCTCATTTTCTGCATAGGCTATGGCAAGAATCTCAAGAGTCATAATGATCCGTTTCTTCTTCGGATAATTCAGATCAACCATAACTTGGAACGTATCGCTTCGCCTGAGTCGTATCTAGTAGACACAATCCTGGCCCCATTCAAGCAAGAAGCTGTCCGCCTCCATGCAGAAGAGCTGGGACTGTTTCGCGAACTCATTAACGACGTTCGCAAGGAAATGCGTGAAGGCAAAGCTAAGCCCTGCTTTGCCATTATGTTGCTTGAAGACCTGGAGAAATTTGAATCGACTGACGACGAAGGAGCATACACGGTGGGAACCATGTTTGATGCTGGTAGCGAACGACTGGTATGGCGATGTTAAACTTTGTATTTGCCATAACCCGCTACCCACAATGATATCTGCCAGTGTAGGAAGAGCTCGATCGGGGCTGTGTTGATTGGATGCCTGAGTTCGAAGGCCTTCCAGAACTACCCACTGTCCGAGCAGTCATCAAAGAAATTTTGCGATGGCCCCTGTCACCGCTGGAGGCGTACCCCATCAGCTTACAAAAGACGACATCCACGACGGATACTTTCTACGGGCCGGAACTGTAGTCCATGCCAACCAGTGGGCCATACATCGTGACCCAAGCTACATCTTGAGCCGGAGAACTTTAACCCGACTCGCTGGCTATCAAAAGAGTTTCCCACCTACAACGAGCCCCTCTCAAAGTTCCCAAGCGTGCAAATCTTCACGCCATTTGGCTCCGGGGGCCGAATTTGTCCCGGAATGAATATTGCAGAATGATTCCTGTATATTCTTACGGCCAGTGTACATACACCCAGAATAGAGTTAGCCTAAAAAGCCAGGCAGTCAATATAGGTACTACCTCCGGATGAGAGACAACAGTGTCAAACCAAGCAGAGTAATGGAGTAACCAAGCGAACAATCAAAACCCAATTACGCAGCTAGCATTCTTGAGCGTAATGATGCAACGTGTATACAACAGTTACCAGAAATACTGTCGGACCAGACTTGGTAGCTGAAGATGCGCTTATTTCATCAGGCAGTTCCACAGGAAGATCATACTCATTCTGAATTATCCAAGGAATATAACGCTTCTTGGCGCCAGGCTCTGTACATCATGCGGTGCCTGGCTAGTGTGGTTTGTAAAATGTTCGACTGTACTGGCAGGCAAAGCAATGGTTTGATGTCGAGGAGGTTCAATCCAGAAACAGATAGAAAAAATCTCTTCTCTTTTATGCAATATGATGTACTTCTCACGCAATGAAAATGTGCCTTGGTGCGCTCGCCTCTGTCATGGCGTGTAAGCCTCCAGTATCGTATCAACCAAGATATCAGGCTCGCGGCATTTTCTGATGCGCTCCGCCTCAGTTCTCCGGCCAAATCGGAGGCACACTACCAGAACAAATTAGCTTTTTCCCCTTTAGACGAGGAGTGTGTGGCTTACCGGACTTCGACAATGGCGGACTTGCCAGATAGAAAAAATCTCTTCTCTTTTATGCAATATGATGTACTTCTCACGCAATGAAAATGTGCCTTGGTGCGCTCGCCTCTGTCATGGCGTGTAAGCCTCCAGTATCGTATCAACCAAGATATCAGGCTCGCGGCATTTTCTGATGCGCTCCGCCTCAGTTCTCCGGCCAAATCGGAGGCACACTACCAGAACAAATTAGCTTTTTCCCCTTTAGACGAGGAGTGTGTGGCTTACCGGACTTCGACAATGGCGGACTTGCCGTTCTTCACGTTATTAACAGCCTCCTCCAGCACCGAATCAACCTGATCATGAGACTTGATTGTGGCACCCCACGCATTTCCAGCGGCCATGGCAATGCCAGGATAGTCTGGAGACGGCTCAAAGGAGATATTGACGTCTAAATTCATCAAAGCATCATCAGCTTCCGTAACAAGGCCGAATTGATAGCTTTGTACCACAAAAGAGAATAAGCCTACCTTTTCTGCTGTGCTTTGAAGTATGACCCTCTTTATGCACGAGGAGAGCGGACACTTTTGGAGCATTCCAACCGCCATTGTTGAGGACAATCAGCATGAATGGAATGTCGTACCGCTTCGCGATCCAATAAGTGCTCTCCATCTGCGAGAAGAGGAATGTTCCGTCACCAACACTAGCCTAAAGTCAGCCAGGAAGCCTGTTCTCTCTATACTTGTGACACTGACACTGCACATATGAAATCTTGGGGTTTGGCGAGCTTTGTTCCCATAGCTGCACCTCCAAGCCATCCTAGTCCGCCCGCCCCTGTTCCAAGAAGTGTTCCAGGCTAACGGTAAGGTCAGCAAGCAGTAGCTACAGACAGGAATGCTGCAAACCTTGGTGAGATTAAGATGATGAATAACAGGAATAGCATTTGTGACAGCCTCGATCACAATGGTGGTGTTCTGTGGGAGGTAGTCTCGTAAACGAGACATAAGATAGGGGATTCGCACAATCCCATCCGGCGAGGGAGCCTCGAGTGATGCCAGACTAGCTCGCCATGACTTATACCTCTCAAGTCTGGCGTTGAATAGGTTGGCATAGCCAGTACCGTCCAAATTTTTCTGTTGCAGATACGCATTGAGCTGTTCTAAAGCGAGCTCACAACTTACTTTATACCTACGGTGAGCATTAATGTAATAGACTGCAGACTAGTCAGCTTGGTGAATCATATTTCAACTCATGAACACTGACGTGTCATTTGGTGTTTCAGTGGGTCAACATCAAGGTGGAATATCTTCGCGTCTTCTCTGGTCAGCAATGGCAACATGACCAAATCAGACTGGTTGCTCACTTTTGGAGGGCACGCCCTGGGTTGGTACCCATGGGACATCACAATCCAAAACAAGGATAACATCTGCTTCTGATACGAGGGAGTGGGTAGAGACAGTGACTCCTCTGTAAGCTGGGTGTTGACTGCTAATGCAGACGTCTGAGCCGACTGTCTCAATCACTTCGATGGGCAATTTGTCGCAAAGAGCCTCGAGGAGAGGTGGGGCTCGAAGATTACGGCCCAAGTAACCGGTGATCACTAAAGGGCGCTTTGCCTGAATCAACGCGTCTCCAAGAAGTTGAACGTCTGAAATATCAGCATGACGAGTTAGGTATTGGCCACAACGTACCAGATTCCGGCAGGACGCAAGGCACAATGGGCTCCCATCTCTCTTGGTCAATCTGAACTCTGCTTACGCTCTAAAATGACTTAGTGAGGTGTTGCCTTCCTGGATGTGAAAAAGCCTCACTTGCTCAAGCGCTTCTCGTGAAGCTGTCAGATAGGCAGGTCCTTTAGGGTCGGATGTAGCCACTTGAAGTGCACGGTTCACCATTTGCTTAATGTTGTGCCCCACTCGGACTTCTGCCGTGTATCTGCAATATTGCCGAACAATCGCAGCTTGATCTGGCACGTCCTGGAGCCAGTGAATGAATCTGATCCTCTAGTCAGTGTTAATCCTTATTTGTTGCCTGGCTTCGAAGATACTCAGTCCGCGACCCTAGCATCTCTCCTTCCTGCGTCACAGGGCTTATCCCAGCAAACATGAGCACTGGAACACGAGTAACAGATGCGTTGTGAATCGATTGGCCCATTGCAAGGGTCCCACAGTCGACGTGAACGATGACACATTGCTTTCATGGCGTCAACAGTATTGTCAGATCGATAGAACGAGTCTCACAGGTTTTCCAGTGACTTGGCCGTAGCCCAAAGCCGCTGACAATGCAACCATTTCTGACGGACAGGTAATAACCGTGGGAATTCTCATTGCCTTGTCTGTTATCGATTATTCAATGCAGTTCTCAACCCCTGGAACAGGCTGGTGAAACGAGTTACTGACCAGATCTGGCAGCTGCCATAGCTTCCAACATCGCGGGGTGATCACTTCCCCTGCACTTGTCAGCTGGCACTGCCGATAAAGGGTACCAGTAAGACATACAAGTTAACGAAACAGTATTCTGTACCAACATCACCTATTCTCTATAAGCTTCCTCTCACCCTCAGAAGGAGGCCATATACGAACACAACGCTTCGAAGAAATTTGCCGCTCCCGTGACAGCGTTCTGCTTGGTGGAATATTGCTCATCCAGTCTGCTCTGGCTCATTCCCTTTGCGGAATCCATTGCTCGAATCGCTCAAATTGGTGTACTGGTCTTTGATGATGGTCTTGAAAGCTTGTATCTTTCTGGAGTGGGTTGTGTCATTTGCAGCCAAATGTCACAGATATGCCGAGCTCGTTAGCCGCAACCTTGAGATTCGTGGAAGCGCTAGCCGTAAATCTCGGAAATACAGTGCGTAGTCCATATTGGACGCCTGCATTCCGACATGAGAGTCGCTCGTCTTTTCTCAAGCGATCCAGCACCGGCAGTACAATGTTTTGCGATACCGAACAATTCTGGATTGAGAGTGTGCGAGCCAACTTGGCGCCGAAGAACGAACAATTGCAAAATAGTTTGTTAAACACTGTGTGAAGTACCTGCGCTTCAGAAGCCATTTTCAATACCTATGACTTTGTACGATTCATGACCGAGTTTTATCTCATGCTTCCTTGTAACCTGTCAGCATATTGTCTGTTTCTTAACCATAGAGTAACATGGACGAGCTCCGGATAGAAATAGATGTACAGTGTTTTTTTCGGTGCCTGGTTAGCAAGCGTTTGCGTAGCTTTGGCTCGGATACCCGCTGATAGTCTAGAATGTGAAGTGATCATGTTGATGATCAGAAAGAAAGCCTATCTGGAAGATCCCCGTAGCAGTCGTATTTCTAGTCTTATCCGCCCGAGTAACTTTGCTGAGATCCAGCAAACGGTCTGTGGGTGTTCTACTCGCGCGATGTTCTACAGCAAAGGTTTTCCAAAACCGGGCTCTATCAAATGGTATTGACTGAAGATACCATAAGGGTCGTACTTCGCCTGCATTTTTATTGTAAGCAAGATTTGACAGAAGAAGAGGAGTTGACGATACCTTAAGCTTACGCAATCGTGGGTAATGGTGCCCTCAAACCTCTTTACTTTTCTTGGTGAATCCACACCCATATTCCCGTTTACCCCTAGGTCTTGTCCTCCATGCGTCTTTTCGTGGTAGCGAGCAGCATTAACCATATAATGTACCTAGGCTTCGGCCATTTTGTCGTCGGATATTGATGATGCCTATGTCATTATAAGTGTCTGTGAGTATAAGCATTTGAATTCTAGCATCTTCACTTATTATTAGTGGCGATTGAAAACATCTTTGAAGTTTTCAAGGCTGCCAAGTCCAAAGAAATTGATAGTTAGAGTCGGCTGAGACTGTGGAAGGGGTAAAGTGATACAGATATCAAACTGTGTTCGCTAGGCCCATCCTTTGGTGATGGGCTATGGGCAAACAAGATGAAGCCGAATACCTTCCGTTTCCTTTGGCGTCATATTGTAAGAATACTGCTTAGAGGTCTCAGCACCGCAAGGTAGTTGATATTGCCCTAAGCCCTTACTTTGAAACAGACAAGATATCATGTCGTGTATCTGGCGGGAAGCGAACAAGCGGAAGAAGTACGGGCTCTTTGATTTAGTAAGCAGATCTACATGAGATGATATCGCACATATACCTCGTCGGGAAACGTCCTTAGCACGAATTGTGTAATCACACCAAACGAAGAGGGCCCACCTAATACGTATGCGTCAGATGCGAGTATAGACAGAAGAGATGATTTATAGATGATACCTCGAATTGCAAAGAACAAATCCGGGTTCTGTCGTTTGCTGACCTTGAGTATCTGACCTTTGGCAAGTACGACGGTGGCTCCTTGTACATTACCGCTTGCTGAGACTCTCAATTAGTTCACGTTCAGTCACGTCCAAAAGTATGAATGTAAAGGGCACCAAACCATTCCGTACTTGAAGGAATATGGCCCATAACCACCTAATTCATTCTCAGATCAGCATCAACATCCTATTTCAAAATTAATTCGTTGAAACATACCGCCGGAGAGATACACCATCAGTATTTGCTGGTCAAGTAGATCTCAATGCTTATTCGTACCATATAGCATGGATTATAGCGATGGAAACATCTTCAACGCTAGTTGGAAAGGCTGTTAATGCAGCATTTCGCTCGGCAGAGCGCTTGTCTCTATCTTTCCGAGCTCGGGGTCAGTATCCTGCCCAAGAAGCCTGCCTGTCGAAGTCCAGTCTCAGACATCTTCGCATGAACAGAGGATTTGACAGAGTACCCGTGACTCAAGTCAGGATTAATCTTCTAGCTTTGAGACTTCAGGGCTGGGGTACCGGGCGTTTCCGCGAAACAAAAAGCCATTTTGCAGCCAGCTTATTACCCTTTTCGTGCCGGGTGAGGCCGCTTCGCTCACCCGCTACGCGTCCTTACTCTCTGTCTCACTAGTCGCGCGTAGTTGACGGTTATAAACGCGATCGTAAAGGCGCGGTACAGTGTAATCTGTAATTCGCAGATGGCCCGTTCGCGTGCCGAAGGGGGTTCTTATATTCAGTTGGGACAGAGTACCAAGTACTGCCTCCTTGATAGGGCGGAAAAAGAACTGATAAGGACGCTAATACATGAGATGTGAAGCTACGAGTGCTTGTTCTGAAGGGATGAACCCAGGGTGAGTTTGCTCATACGGGCGCCAGTCCTAAGGTGAAACGTGAGCAGTGTTGCTCCAGGTGTCATCTTGGCCAAGCTGATTATTCCTCTGCACCCTTGCCTGTTCGATCAGGATGTCTCTGGTTACGAGGACAGAAGCTGCTGTTTGGGGGCATGCATGATGTGGGTGTGAAAGGCTCACCGAAACCATTATTGTCGTCGCATTTGGTACTTGATCTGTGAAGTACTTGCAGCGCTCATCTAACATGTCCTTTCCTGCTTCATACTATCATTGCTCATGCATCGTAATGCTCGTCAAACTCGTACGAAATAAAGCCTCTACTCGTCGTCACCCTCAGCAACAACATCAGTCGTCATAGTGCCCACACCGTCATCCTCCTCCTCGAAGGTGCTCAGCGGCACATCATACAACCTCACCACCGGCTTATTGGGATCCTTGACGAGCACGTACTTCTTGTCACCCTCCTCATCATCCGTCATACCCCGCACCAAATCCACAATCGTCCTCACAATTCCCCATCCGTTACTCAAGCTCAAGTTCATCTGTGTGGCAAACTCCCTCGGTTTGTAGCCCATGACACCGAGAATGACATGGCTTTGTGAGCTCTTCGGGCTCGTTCTGCTCACGAAGCCAAGTTTCATCTGGTCGGCTTTTGCCAAGATTGCTTGCGTCGTCCAGCGAGCCAGTTTGCATGAGTTGTTCTTCATCTCTGTCGCGACGACTGCACCTCGCTGCGAGGCAAGTTTCGTGCGCCAGTCGAGAGCGCCACCACTGCCTTGGGCCTTGTGGTCGAATTCATTGAGGGCTTTGACTATGAGGTATTGGTCATCGCCGGAGATGTTGTTTTTGACCACGGCGTCGAGTTCTGTACGCACGACTAGGTTGAGCGCATCTTCGTCCGTCTCCAGACTCAAGTCAAATCTTCGGTATTTGTAGGCCTTTGATGCTAGTGGGTCTGTCTCTTCGCTTGCCACGTAGAATGGATTTGAGTGAGCCATATCGAGTTTGGCGGACTGTGATTCTTGCACAACTTGGAGAGCGAAGTTGTGGTTGATCATGGTGGCCTCCATGGCCAGGTTTCCTGGTGTGTTGATGGAGTCGGGTTTGACGCCGGTTTGAGCACCACCTGGAGCGTTAGGCGCATCAGCTTCAAGAGGAGCATCGGCTGCGTTCTCGTTGACTGTGACCAGGTCGATCGTATTGTCGAGTCGCTTATCGAGGAAGATCTTGTTGCCCTGTTTCAAAATGACGATATCCCAGCTGTAGACTGACCTGGTCGAGCACATCAGCATGGAAAGAATGTCTGAGGTGGCGAATATGGTGGCCTCGTCATCCTTCGCCATTTGCTGGATGACCGGATCTTGCGAGGTGGTAACATTGTACGCGGCTCGGTCCAGCGACTGCAACTTCCTCTCAGCACCCTTGACCGGCGGTTTGTCGTAACTGCGGTCGTAGTAGTAGAGAAAACCATAGTCATCAAGATCTTCTCCCTCACTCGTGCCCAGGTTCAGTTTTGTTAATCTATTGAAATCGATCTCTTCCTTCATGGTCCAACCTGGTCGAATGGTCACAGAAGAGTCTCGATTTCGCTGTGGCTTGTCGTAGTCTCGCCACCCAAATCTTCGTCCACCACGTCCTCTTCCACCTCGCTGATCGTAGTATTGACCTTGACCTTGTCGCTGTTGCCCTTGGCCGGCTCTCTGGAATGCGCCTCGACCGCCTCGTTGTGGTGCACCTCGCTGGCCGCGCCCTCTGAAGACTGTGCCGCCGCCTCGAGTGAACCCGCGGGTCTTCGCTGACGCTCGTGTGTTGTCGACGACGGAGAAGGATGATTCATCCTCTGCTAGCTGGACGGCGAACAGCGAGGATGTGCCTGCGCCAAAAACCTGTTGATCTGAGATGCTTGTTAGTCCGCTTTCCTGCCCATGTTTCGGAACTTACCTCTGTAGCCTCGACCATATCTTTGTCCCCGATCTCTGCCTTCCTTTCCTTCTTGTGTCCAGTCGGCCATGCGACCCAACTTATCACCTTTGGAGTATGGAGCATACGGGACGCCACCCAATGTGGTTGAAGTGGTGATTTCTGGACCCCATTCGTCGTCCAGGCTCAATTGAGCCACTGTGTCTGCAAGACTTATCCCCGGCATTTTGTCGATGGTTTGGTAGGATGAACGTGCTTGAAGTAAATCTGTTACGGTGGAGGGCGGGCTGGATTCACTCCAGCACGAAATCTTGGCGTTTGGCCGGAATTGGTTTTTGTGTGTGGAGTCGGGCTTCTTTACCACTTCTCGTCAGCCACGAGCCAATTTACGGAATAAAGCAATATGCATCTATGGTGTTCAGTCCTGTTGGCCTCTATTTCACCTAGGTACTCACATTGCTACCTGGTGGATTGGGGGATACCATTCGCCGCATTCTCCCTTATATTGAACAAACTTGGTTGAACGGACAGACTACCAGCACCCTCCATTTACTGCTCAATTAAATTCTGCATGTCACTCACAATCTTGCCGAAGTGGCGAACGAGATATCCTAAACCAACTCCGTCTGACAAGTCTCGTCCTTGAACTGCCCTCCCTGTACTCAAAACCTTGCGAGCGAGGCCCTCATCCTTCTCGTCCAGTGAGCATGGTTCTTGGACTTCTCCTACCTTGTCTGCCATTCGTACATGGATCTGGTTGTATGTCATTTTCTTGGCCGCATGAAACGCTCTGCCCAGCCCTTCTCTGTCCTCTGCGAACTGTTGTCTCGACTTTGGTATGGATGACGCAGGAGCGGTAGCCTCTGTCAATTCATCGTAGCAAGCAATCAATACCTGGCAGCTCTCAAGGAGCAGACTGGCTTGCACGACCATGTTTGTGGTGCGCATGATTTCAAGTTTGAGTGGAAGCCCTACTTTTGATTGCGGGCTGAGGTCAAGGTTGAAGTCCCGCATGGCAGATTCCAGAACAGGGAGAATGGAGTGCTTGAAAGTAATGCATTTGTTCTCACTAGTTCTGTCAATTTGAAGGAACATTGGTTTTGGCGGGTGTACGTACAGCCTCATTCTGCCGTCCTCGATTCTCTGTGTCAATCCTGCGTGTCGAGCATTAACTTGCATTTCAAAGCTTCTAGCCCAGGCCTTTCTCCGATCAGCTTTCTCCTTAAGGGTGTTTAACTGCTCCGTCAAAGTTCTGCAAGTATAAGCCAGGGTGAGGGACAGCTGACATCGTACTTGCGCTGCCACTTCATCGTCATCAAGGCCGTCGCCACAACTCTCGCTAGGATTCTCCCCGTCGACATCTTCGTCTTGCACTTGACGATGGTCTGTTCTAGGCATCACCTTGATGGATTTCTGTTTCTTGGGTTGAGAGGCGATTACTTTCCCGGCTACCACAAGTCAGCCTTGCCATCGATGACACTTTCTCGAGTCTGCTCACCTCGACGCTTGACCTGTACCATGTTGGTTGACTTGCGTAAGCAATAGCACGAATCTACGACGTGAGCCAAAAATTTACAAGCAGCAAGGGACACAATGCAGATTGAGTCAAAAGGTCCTCTTGGAGCGCTCTTTCCCGGAATTTCTGCGTGCTTGCCATTTTCTTATAGTCGCAAATGGCGAGAGCGGCTCGAGGACAGATGTCATGGTGCGCATGGAATAACTCTGCGAGGCCTCAATGGCAGGTACATGATGACAAGAGTCTTTAATTTAGGGCATATTAGCTCTTCTATTAGTGTACATTGCACATCTCCATGTGCGTCGAACTCTTCTCCATAATCGGAAGCACATCCGTGAACATATTCTGAAAGCAAGACCCTCCTCGTGAGATACTCGATAGTGTCCACATTAGCAACAGGCAACCCGTCGTATCGTAATTCGTGAGTATGATGCTCCCCACGTGCTGTAGCAATTATTCTTGTTGGTACTGAAACCATCGAACCTCCACGTAGCGCAGCCATTGTACGTATATTCCGTAGAACCGAATCATCCATTTTGGTCGTGATCGTGACCGACACCCAACACCGACCATACCATGCGATATCTATGTATGCCACCCTAGTTCACATTCTAGTACTTGCTATTCGTAGTATTGTTCTTCTTCGCCCTATCCCATAGCAGATCCTATCGTGCCAGCGATAGTGAATTGAACTGATCCGCAAACGCGTCAGCTGTTCGCTGAATGCCTGGGCCTTGTGTATTTGGTCTTGCCATACCCATGCTCTGGGGTCGAGAGGCAATGCCACCATAGCCAGGTGTGTTGTAGTTGGAGAATGGGTCTGTTGGAGCAGACGGCTGTTGGTAGTTGTGGGCAAAGGCACCATAGTCATTCGCTTGACCGACTTGGCCAGTGAGCGGACCCGAGCCGATAGTGCCTACATGCGCCATTTGACCAGCTTGACCGTACCCAGGGTAGTACAGCTGTGGCATGGCACGCTGCTGAGCTTGGTGCTGTGGTGCCTGAGCGAAGTATCGGTTGTCGTCGCGTTGCTCATCATACATATTGGTAGTGTTTGTGACACTAGCCACACCCATGCCTGTGTTTGTGTAGATCGGTGTGAGGCCAAGTTGGGACACAGGGCTCTGGAAGGATGCTGGGTTGATGGCAGACATCCAGATTCGTGTTTTGTATAGCTTGAACAGGTCCGTAACCAATGAGTTGAAATTGATGTATTCCGTGGAGAAGAAGTAGAATGTCAACTTCTTGCCATCCATCTGGAACTCGGCGTCCAGGATCTCCATGTTCAATCCATGTTCTTGCACTTTTTGCTGGCACACACGCTTGGCTTTCGCTTCGTTGCCTTCCTTGTCCTGAAGAGCCTGGATCTCGTGAGCTTGTGCAAGACGTTTGATGAGTTTTGGCTTGACGTCGCCGTCTCGAGAGCTGTGTCCTGGCAGATTTACACCACCTTTTCCAGGAACAACTGCATTAGGATTGAACAGGTTTGGCGCGCCTGTTCGTGACTGGTTCGAGAACATCATGAGCCATTGGAAGTGTTGCTCGGCGTAGAGGGTTTTGTATTTGCGTGCAGCTTCCCAAGAGACGTGTGTATGTTGTACACTGCCAAGATCCGTGCCACGATCTGCTTCGACAATGACGAGGTCACCTTCTTGAACCGAAAGACCAGTACCTTCTTGGATGTAGAAGATTTCACTCCGACAACATTTGAAGTTGACCACGTAGAGGGGGGCAGGGTTTGGTCCGTAGAAGGAGCCGATGCTGGATGGCGTCGGTGTCATGCCGTAGGGGTTCGGTCCGCCGAAGAGGGCTTGGTGATGATCTTGTCGAAGTTGTTCTTCGACTTGCTTAGTCACTCGCCGTGCGACGTCTGCCGGCTTGAAGTAAGAAGCTGCGACGAAGGAGTCAGAGATTTTTACCATCTTAGCGTTGAAGATATGAAAATGACAGTAAATTAACAAAAGAGTCTTGATGTATAGAAGGATGTATTGTTGCGTCGGAAGAAGAAAGAAAAAGTATTGACAAGAGAATTGAGGCAGGAGAAGTGGTGTGGGCAGAGAAATGTATAAGAGGGAAAGGTAGTGACATGAAATCAGGCAGCGGCTGTGATGAGTGACGCGAAGGTTAGGCAGCGGTAAGGTATGGTGAAGGCGAAGGTTTTGATTCAGACTTACCATCTTGATCTTGCGACAGCATGTTAGCAGTCGTATCGTAGCTTGGACTAGGAATATCATCTTCTTTGACAGCAGTTAGCATACGAGCTCCAAAGTTGTAGATGTAGGATATGCTGGTCGTACCTGTCGATCCCAGAGAGCCACGGCGTGTAGGCACGTCGGCAAAGGAATGACGACGACTTGCCGGAATCGTCTCGAGATGTCCTAAGTCTACGCCAGATGACCAGTGCAGATTGTCCCGTGAACCTCGCAGAAAATTTGATGTCGAAAACGGAGGAGCGACTGATCCTCGTGAAGACGTAATAGTTTGTATATCACTCAGGCGGCGTGATGGAGCATTTCGTATTGGCACTCTTGATTGCACTACAGGCTCGTCAACATCATCAATTGCAAGCTCCGAACGTTCGTGTACGGAATTGCGCAGCCCGGTCGTACGAAAAACAGCTGATGTGTTGTATGTAGACGCATTGGACATTGTCCGTGACTGCATGCGAGGTTGCGTAAAGCTTGAGCCAGCAGGATCGTGTTCTATTTCGTTAACTCGTTCAAGGCCAGAAGCCTCGGATGCCAAGTTGCTCTGTCTTGAGGATCGTCGTGTAAGATACTGACTAGGTCGACAAGAGTTGTCTATTGCAGTTGGGGTCATGGACGAAGCGGCTTCGTGACCATTTTGTCCAACCGAGAAAGAGAGTGACCTGTGGACAGAAGCATTTGGGTGCGAAGAAACAGAGGTATTGAGCCGCTCCGAATTGTCTTGGCGTTGTCCTTCTGAAAGCCGTGAAGGATTCGCTTCCTTTGTGCCCCAAATATTCGCTCCAAAAGGATAGGCTGTGCCTGTGTTCCATGTACCCAAGCTGGGACTGATAGTGGACCAGTTGTCGGTCGTGCCACCTGGCGTATTTGGTTGTGATCCGGTAGCAGGGCTATATGTATTGTTTCCTGCAAATGACAGTCGTCTGAAATCTTGGCTTTGGTCGGCAAGGAGGGAGGATCGTCTGTTTGACTGTGCTTTCCGTTGGGCAGCAGAGCGTAAGCGTGAGTGCTCGACTTCCTCGTCTGATGATGCCAGGGCTTCAGAATCAGGGGTTGACTTTCGCAGGCCGGGGTTGCTTCGCTCCAGCAGCGCATTACCAAAATTTCCAAAGGTTGGGAGCCCCGAACGTAAAGCGAAGCTATTGGGCATATGGCCCGAGCCAGTCGTGGCCATTTTCTGTACGGAAGAAACGTGAAGTTGCAGGAATAATGAGGGCGGAAGAACAATGACACCGTAGTGGTATTAGCCTGATAGCTCTGGAGAGGAAAGAGGTCGTAAGAGTATGTCGCTGAAAGGTTAGGACGTATTTCAGTCCCGTACGAGGAAGGACTGGTAGATGGAATCGAAACCTGTATATATACATATTAGTCTGTGGAGACGAGACAAAGAATGCTAGAGAACAGTGGAAAGAAGTCATTTCAAACGGGACGTTGAGCGGACAGATGCCAACAGAAGCTGGCAGTTCAATCAAGCTTAGATGTCTCAGGTTCTGACCAGAATCCTGCCCGAACTCTCATCCATGTGCACACGGACGCATTTGCGATAGAGGGCCGGTCAGTGCTTCACAAACGGATAGCTGCCGAAACAAGGAAAGATTAGTCGGGGAGGCGAGGCGGATTTTGGACAATAAGACGTAAGAAGGCGTCCTCCTGAAACCCCCAAATGCATGACTTTGGTCAATATAGGGATGTCTCTGTGGTAGGAAGAACAGAGGCAGCAAATGATGCCTAAGCCCGGTGCCATCGTCCTCCTGGGACACCTCGAAACCGTATTTTAGCCAGCCGTAGTGAAACAGCACTGAATAAAGATGCAAAGGGGCAGAAAGTGCTGGACGCACAAGGACGTCCTTTTAAGCACTCCTGGACGACATCTTCCAATCAGCTCCGTCAATGTAACCTGGCAGATAAACCCAGACAGGAAGAACGACCGGCATAAATATGAGCGTCTACCCAAGAAACTGAAATGTTCTTTCCGGTCGATCCCAGCAGCGCAGCCTAGCACGCAGCCTAGCACGCAGACCGGACTGAAAGAAAGGCACAAATTGTATGTAGCAATCCCCTCGAGATATCCCAAAAGTACGCACCGGTCGGAGCTGACCAGGACAGTGTTGGGCAGCAACATGAAGGGTCGATGTTTGCTAGACGCATACGGACGTCCTCTTGAAGCATCCAAAATGCACAATGTGATCATGCTTGGCGATAATAGCGTTAGACGATCGGATGAGAGTGTGGATGTGCATTGAATGTGTAGTGGCATTCTCGTGAGCTCACAAAGTGGCTCTTCGTAGTTTTGTAGGTAGTCAGGCGGTGGTTCATTTCAAGCGCCCCAAGATGTTACATGCGTCTGCTCCAGACCCGTAGATTGCGTCGTTCTTTTGTCTCAGGGAGTGCTTGACAAGTCAATAGAGATAGATGCCTCAGAGGTCACGAGACATGTACAGGAGTCCTCTGGGATCTCCAAATGTGTGCTCAGCTTCTTCGTGAGCATATCCCAGACTGGATATGATCCTGACCAGATGAGCACAAAACTGATACTAGCATCCTCTCAGAGGTTCTAGATGCTTTTCACATTTTCACCGGTGGAAACAGTGTCAACCGCACAGTGAGGCTAGACTCTTTTGGAACGATGATGTGGGATGAACAAGCGAGCAGACCATAGGCTGAGGAGGTAAGATTGTAACGATTGAGTTTGCTGAAATGCTGGCGGTAATGGCGAGACAACTGTGTTCGACGGCTTGTGATGGCCGAAAGAGTACATGGGTAGAGCTCTTGAGGAATAAATTCGGCGACAGAAGTGAGGCCAGGCTGGTTGAGTTCGCTAATTCATTGCTGTAGGAACTTGATGGCTGTAGAAGGAGCCATCGGAATAAACATGTTGACGATTGTAAAGGTCGGAATGAATACGGACGAAGTTCTTATAATACCAAATGGATCTCAGATCCACTTGAGGAGAACACGTGAACTTCAGCATCAAGGTTCAGGCGATCGTGTTCGAGAACAATACCGAGTCAGGAGAAATGTAGGCAAGGCAAGAGTGTTTGATGGGGGAGCGAGCTTGAAAACAAGAACACAAGAAATCTGAGCGTACCGTTTCGAAATGAGGTTCCTAAAGGGGAAGACAATTAGCCATGTGATCATGTGATATGGCAGGCTCTATGGGTGCAATCACTCCAACAAGAAGGCACACAATCTTGGACTTTGACATTGTCGTCGAGACACGCCAAAATCAGACAATGGTAGAGCATTTTGGTCCGCCTTGTTGCAGGATAGTATGGACGATGAAAATAATCATCTGTGGCTGACGAGATTGGGGCAGCGCCAGAAGTCTTTGTGAAGTGCCACACGAAGCAAGCACCGACGCTGAAGGCCGTGTGGGACTGCGACTTACCTATGCCATGTGTGCAGAGACTACAGCCATTGCAATTTTGGTTTGTGTGAAGGTGATGCAAGTTCTGGACTTTTGAGGCGCGAAGTGTTTGGCTGGACAAGCGAAACTTGAAGTAATGCCGGTGGTGAGTCTGTCGCGATGTCGATAATATCCTCCAGCGAACCAATGTTTCAGGTCTACCAAGTCAAAGGTTCTTTGACAGGTTCAGCTTGAAAAGGCGAGGTCTAAATGAAAAGAAAATAAGTCTAAGATGATGAAGAACAAATGCAAAACCAAACGCTCAGTGAATACGTGAACAGAATAGATTTGGCAATGGACAGCAAGCACAGCATGGAGTTTGCAGCAGCACGAGAGGGGTCAGTTCGCTTTAGGGCAGAGCCCTGCGCGAGCGGTGGTAAGCGGAGAGGAGGCAAAAGGAACAGGCAAAGAGCTTGTTAGTGGCGCTTTGAAAATGAACTGGTCGACGATGGTGCCCTCAAAAGCTCTTCACGATGGTGGAGTAAGCGACATCGTGGTGAGCATCGCCATTGGTTTGTTCAAGCGGATCACCAGCATATTTGCGGGGTTGGCTTCACTGTGAAATGGGGCCCTCAAGCAAGCTTTGAAGCATTATTGGGTCAGACCGTTAGGATAGTGCCAGGGCAATTTTGTGCGTTGGAGTGTCTGCCCCCAGAGTGTCCGAAAACCATGCACTTCCAAGGGGCATGATCATCAGTTTCTTAATTTATCTTCTTGAATGACCTGCATATGAATATGGAGTTACAGCAAGCACAAACAGGGAGATCAACACTCCCACCCACAGTTTTTAGTCCGAGGAAGAAATCACTACGGTCCACAGCTTAGCCGACAACCTGTCCAACTTAAAACCCGACACATATGCAAGGCTGCTTGCTACGAAGAGGAGACTTCGATAGCTACCGAGGCGAGCGATTAGACTGCCTGGATCTGTTATCCTCTCCGCGTACAAAATGTTGCATTTAGCGCAAAGGCAAAATAAGCACGCTAGCAGTTCCACACTCATCCTTCAACTTGCATTTGCTGGCCATACAGTAGTCCAATGGTCGTATCATTGGTATCATTACGTTTGCCTCGTTATTCTGTATCTCTAGATACCAATATCTTGTATTCAAAATGGCTGGTGTTGGTGAACAGCTCGATCTGCAAATCCTGAGTGAACAACGCGACTTTCCAGAAGCCAATTTTGACCCGACCTCGACACCTTCCATCGCTAATATCTCGCTCGCGGACGTTCGTACGCACTTACAGCAACCTGTACAGCATTGGCAGGGTGGTATAGATGTTCCCTATCGACAGTGGGAGTTGCGCGATAAAGCACAGGCGAAGTGGTCGCCAGTTCAGTTATTCTTACTACTTTTTCAGCCTCTGCTCGATCTTCTTATATATCATACTAATGCCAACATTAGACGTAATTGGAAGGGCAAAGGATCATGGAAAGAGGTATCAGATATCGAGATGAGGCGCTGGCTAGCTTGTAGGCTTCAAATGGTGAATACCTTGCCTGTAACGACCTCAATGCAAGATTTTTGGTCGATCAAAGGTCTACCTACTAGAAGGATTAGTTGTCAGCGTTTCAAAGCTATTGAACGATACCTAACCTTCTGTAGCGATCAACCGTTGGACCAGGCGCAGTACGTATGGTTTTGGAAGGTCCAGAAGGCGCTGGCGGTCCTTCGGGACCGTTTAAAGGAGGTCCTAATACCTGGAAGTCATTTGGTTGTTGACGAGGTCTCAATCGAGTTCCACGGTCGTCAGAAGGACAAATACCGTATAAGACACAAACCAGCAGGTGAAGGCTTCGTAGTATATGCCCTCTGTAGCCATGGAGGCCTACTACATGACTTTGTAATGTCATCCAGTCGTCAGGGGGTAGAGGGGGTACCAAAGAGCATCGAGATCGATATACTGACAAGGAGTCTACGCAAGAGAAAGAGAGGTATAAAGGGCGATCGAGCGACACTAGTACGCCTTCTACCGCAAAAGGCACTGGTGTACATCCTTCTGGAGCGCGTAACAGCTGAATGGAGGCCAAAGACATATGTCTGCTACCTAGACAACCTCTTTACGGATATACCACTAGCTAAGGCACTGCGAACGCTTAATATTGGTATCTGTGGTACTACAAGGAAGAATACGCCTGGTTTTCCTCCAATCTTACTGGCGATCAAGACTAAATTTGGGTTAGAACTACCTCCAACTGCTCGAACAGCCCTTATCGTTGACGATATTGCAGTCTGTATGATCTGGAAAGACGCTGAGAGAGATAACATTGTATCCTTTATCTCTACGATCCACGATCCTCTCGATTCAGAAGCAGTAACTCGACGAACAAAGGCTCATTTAGCTACAAGGGAGCACCCAAATGGCTTTACCAAGGCGCAGATTAGTCAGCCAAAGATCGCAGTCGATTACAACCTGTTTATGGGCAACGTTGATCTTCACAACCGCCTACGAGCCTACAAGACCATTCAACGACCTGGCCAGGTTAAATGGACGAAGAAGTTCATCAATTTCACCATCGATACTTGCCAGACTAATGCGTTCATTATTTGGGATCGATACCAGACTCAAAACAGGCAAAGAGGACGTACACACCAGCAGTTCATTGATCAACTTATTGAGGGCCTTGTGGAGGTCGCGGAGGACGTTCATACACCAGCTCAGACCTCAAAACGTACATACTGTGGTTGGAAAGACTGTCAAACTCGAGAGTATACATCACGAACTGCGCTGGGCGAAATCAGCCCCAACAACACCACTAAATCTCGAACGTCGCAAACCTTTGACTACTGCGATCGATGTGTAAAGCATTTATGCCTTCGAAAGGGCTGCTGGACGCGGTATCACGATGATTTGGGCCTTCCTACGAGGCCAGAGGATCGATATTGAAGAGGAGGGCAAATAGATGGATCAGGCGCAGCCGCGCGCAGTTGAGCGCAGTTTGTGACACCAAGAATTGTCTATACAAGATCATATTGCAGCCTCAAACGCGTCGATGGCGACACCGCCTATTGTCCCAATTGCATTATTACAGTACCAACGTATTGCCATCTTTACATGTAAATTACTATGAGGTGGTGGCGCGCGAGTGGGGCGCGCTAAATGCAACATTTTGTACGCGGAGAGGATCGCATGATCAAAGCCAGGGATGCCCTGTTCTGCATCTAGCGATGCAACTCACCTGATCGTCACCTAACGGGGTTGGTTGCGGGACCATCTATGAAGAAGCCTGAAAAGACCACATAATTACTTGAAAGAAATGATCACGACTATGATCGATCTCGATATTTCTGGTCTTGCTGGGTTGTAATGCCGAAGCTTTCTACATTTGAAGGTTATGATCAACGAGCCTAGTAGTCACAATGCCTGCGATATGACGCAGGCTTCCCCAGATTTGTTTCCTTGACATGCACAAATGCCGCAATAATGGCATGGTGATTCTGGCCAATAACAACGGAGCTGATAGCCGGTAGGGTAACGATCATATGGTGCCATAGCCGTTCTGAGGGAGATGTTCAACAGTCCAAGCTGACCGTGATGCCAGCGATCAGAGCATTCATGACGCGACCTTAAGATATGACCGATTTGGCAAATGCCCACCATGATACCGTCCTCCAGCGCCTTCTTTGAGGTGGCGATATTTGGTGACGGACAAGTTCTGGTTTAGCAGGCAAGACATTAGTGCCGATAGCGGTGTAATCTATTCAGCATAGTCAAGACTTCCTTTGCCAACTGTTGATGCTGTGGCCTCTGGTCCCTTCTGCTGCCTCAGCTTCTCTTCAAATTTTGCGAATTCTTGTATAGCAATTTCTTCTTCTTCATCCAGGACTTGCTCAACACCTTTGACCTCCTCAATGTAATGCATGAGCATAGACTCGATGCCATTTTTCAGTGTGACAGTGCTCGAATCACACGTCCGGCATGCTCCTCTAAGCTTGAGCATGACCATGCCGTCATGGAAACCTCTAAACTCCAGATCACCACCATCATCTTGAATAGCGGGCCTTACTCGGGTCTCAAGCAGCTCTTTGATCATTGCGACGACTTCGTCATCATCGTCTTTGATAACCAGACTGTCTTCGGTCACGGGAGGTCCGTCTGCACTGTTGCCACTACTAACTGTCGCAACAATCTCTTCCCCTGACGAGACAGCTTCCGTGATAAGGCTGAAGACTTCTGGTTTTATGTGTGCCCAGTTAGTGTCTGTTGCCTTTGTAACTGTGATGAAATCCGGTCCGTAGAATATGGAAGATACCCCATCCACACCAAGAAGCCTTGCAGCAAGCGGCGATGGATGAGGAGACGCTAGTGTCGATCGGGGCGACGTGTATTCAACTGAAGTTGTAGGAAAGCCCTCGGGCAACACTGGATGATTCGGTATAAATTTGAGAGCATCTGCGTTGGGAGTGTCCTGAGTCTGAATGAATATCGTGCGGGCTGTCAACGGGGTCTGCTTAAAGAAGGGCGCAGCATTCTGAGTTTCAGTGGTCAGTATCGGTCTTCTTCGGGCCTTCGAGGCAGTTATGGCGGGTAGTCTCGTTGCTCGATGGTACAATCTAGATCGAGGACTTGAACTGTGAAGGAGGGACGGCTTTAGTAGTGTGTTCGATCTTATGGCGGTGCGCGACGCCCGTAACAGCGTTGAATAGGGATTCATTGCGTCTAGAAGTGCCGTTAGCAATGGCTGTACTGTCCAAGCAAGCGATCGTGCTGAGTTGGAAGTGGTTCAAGATTGATATTGTTGGAGGCGTTGGTCAACATTGACATGCGCAGGCAATGACGCAGCTACCGATTGCTGACAAAACGAAAAGTCTTTCAGAAACATAAGTGGCTAATAGGTAGCTTTAATCTTCTGCATTTTGCCAAGGTGGATGGCTCTACGGTGATCCGCGAGAACCATGTGAGTGCTTGCCAATTTCCTATCGAAAAATATTTCCATTACCAGCTGTTGCCGTCAATATTAAACCATCATGTCGGCACTGCTATGCCAGATCTGTTCCTCCTTGGACACAAAGTATAGGTGTCCAGTCTGTAGGACACCAAGGTTTGTCCTCGCAAGGTAAGCTTCTTTGTTGGTTGTTAATTATCTATTAGTTGTTCTTTGAACTGCTTCAAAATACATAAAGCGGCCTGTTCAGCTGCTAGCGATCCTCCATCTCAGCAAGACAACGGAAACGTATCGACTAATTTGGATCAAAACTATCCACTGGTCTCTGGCCCTTTGCTTGATCCATCGGATTTGCATTCACTGTTCCAACAGCATCCGAACTTGAAAGCTCAATTGCAACAAGTGTATCATTCCACCCAAAACCCGAACGTTACACATGGAAGCGCACTCCAGGGAGCCGACAGCCGATCATCAAACCGGCTCTGGAGGCCGGAACATGGGTTCCAAACTGGGCTGCGAGCTTTAGACAAAGCTCTTCGGGAAGGAAGTATTGATGCGGTTGGTATGAACGCTTTCATGAAGCTATTGGCAGAAGGGTCTTCGTGAGATTATCTGGGTTCATTTCGACCATCGTCGAGATGCCCATGACATTGGTATCGTAAGTCGTTTTCGTGATCAAGAGCTTTCAGCCTGGCTTTGCAGTTCTTTGCGAAACACTTTCAGACGAATGCCATATCTTTGTCAACTGCCGCCTTAATTTCGTCGATTTCCTCTTCTGCAATTTCTCTTCGTTCAACTGCTCATCGGTTAGATACAGATCCAGCAAAGCATTTACTTCGTCCTTCCTCTCGAACCGGCTGAAAAAGCTTTTCTTTCTGCCCAAAGCTTGCCGGTCAGATGGCCTTGCCACTAGAACATCCAGATCATCTACCAAAGCTGTCAGAGTTTCCGGATCGGCAGGTAATTTCGGTGGTAGTCGATCATCGGCATTAGGAATGAACGCAGCGGGCATCCGTTTTCGTGATGCAACTGAACTGCGTCGGCTCATCTGAATGTTCGGGCCTTCCTCAAGTGCGAACGTTTCTAGCTCTCTCCGTAGCTGGTCCTCGATTGGTAAAGGTGTCAATGGAAGCGGAGTCAAAGGGGAGAGGGTAGGTGGTGGTGATGCGGAGCTTGATAGCTCTGGTACGGGCGGTATTGTGAAATCATACTCGGCCATCTCGCCTGGCGCCGATACCATGATGATGGTTGATCTTGTATTTTTACCTGTCGATATTGTCGTTCGTCTCCAATGGCGTTTTGTTTCATCACCATTGATGCTTGGTGCGTTCGATCTCCGTGTTGGAAACACAGCGCTCTGTACTGCTTGGGGTAGAACAGGTACTTGTGACAGCTGTAATGGCTCGGGCCGTTTTGATCGAACAATGTTGTTCGGTGTTGATGCGGGTAGGCTCATGGTAGAAGTCCTCGTGTTAAGCCTCTTCGCTTCGCTTGTTGAACGCGATCGTCCCGACTTCTTTGGAGACTGGACCACTTTCTCTACCTGCTGGGTTTGATCGATTTTGTTAAGCTCATCTCTAAATCGAGCTGCGGCAGCTACATCAGCTGCCTGTTTCATCATAATGCTCTTTCTTTGCTTCAGGCGCAACTCGGCCTCCTCAATCTCAAGCTGGTAGAGCTGGAGCTTGTGTGTCAAAATTTCGATGTCGAGGCCATCGTCATCCGACAGGAGCCTGTTATGCTTAGGCGTCTCCGGTACCGTTCGAAAGACAGGTCGATGCTGTGCTATTGCAGGAGTCTCAGGTACTGATTTAGATGTCGCATGCAGAACAACTTCGCCAAGGCTACTCCGCCGGCTCGAGTAGACTGAGGACATGTCGAAAAGACGTTGAAGTCCACGAACTAGTAGCTATCCTTCCTCAATCTCCGTTACTACGAAGGAATGGCGCATGCGAGGTTGAACAAACGCTTCTGGTCGAGAAGCTGCGCACATGGCAGAGGAACGGCGGTTTATGTTAGTTCAGCCCTTGAAGAATGCTCGGTCCGCCCTATATCAAAGTCTATGAAGCCGCATTTCCAACTCAGCGACGCCCCTCGAGTAAACAGGAACAAAGATGTCTCGTGGTCGCTGGCCAAGATCACAATGCCGCACTACGCTCAAGATTGGACTTCGGTTGTTTCCCGATTCGGTTGGAGAGTCCACTCAATTGAGTCAAGCCACGAATTATGGGCTTGTGAGGCTTAAGGTGACCACGATTTAGGGAAAAGCTCACTTAAGCCAAAAGTCAGCTTTTGCCAACCTGCCCGAGCTTGCTGTCTTGTAAGTGGCTCTTAAGCTGAAAGGCTCATTAAAGGCTGCTATGATTCTTCTCTATGTGGCATTGCAAGAGATCCACTCAAAGGGATCGGGATGTCTTGACAAGTTCTGCAAAATCATCTCAGCTCTCCGCGAAAAGATTAAGCTGACGTGACTAGCATCTTGCACTTATAGCATGCTCCATATGACGCTTGCAACAAACATCTATGGTCAGTGCAACGATGCGTGATTCTCAATTGCCATGTGGAAGATCAATATCAGATGGCCAAGTGAGTTGCCATGCATCTGGCTATCGATTTTTCTTGGATGCTCCATAAGTAAAGAGATTTGAGGCGCATCAAGCGTCCCCATTGTCTCCTTTTCGCATTTCCGGCTAACCCAGGAAGGGAAGTGCAGGAAGCATGCAGCAGCCACAGAGTTTCTTGTTGACTCCTTATCTGTAATCTATAACTCTGAGGGTAGGCGCCAGGATCTCGTCCGCACCAAGTACTCATCTCTACTACGTGACAACTGGGAAGTCGTATCAGCCCCGATCACGCTTAGTTCTTTTCCAACTGTACTTCCCTTTGAGATCATGACATCACATAAGTCGTGGTATGGTTGAAGGTTTAGTGCTTGGCACTGAGGTTGCTTCTACCAGCTTTTGTTTTGGTTCTGAGCTGAGGAGTATGGGGCCAGTACAAGGGCACTCCAAGCAAAAAACAACGCTCCCAGACATCAAAGCAGAACTCAAGTAGCTATTCACAAGATTACTGGATTGATTGAAACAGAGGTTCCTCCTTCTTCTTGTTGCTTATGACCATCGTGTTTGATCTCTACTAGTGCATTTCCATCCAAATTTCATTGGACAAAATTGTGATGGATCAGACAACAAGCGATCACCTGCAGATGCTTGCTTCACCTCAGTTGACCGAGAAGCCTGCCGATCAGAGTTCTCCCAGCAAGCAGAAATAAGAGTGGAGTATATTGCCTAGATTGGAAGCGTGCGCAGCCTGGGCACGGCAGTGAGCCTCCTACTGCCGTGTTCTTGATTGAAGGGTGGCTTACTGCTCGCAACATTGAAACAAAACAACCGGCTGCACAACGCTGGTCAAGATCTTTGTAGCTCTCCTGTGGATCATGGAGGTTGAAGATGATGCATCCAACGGACTCTGAGGAGGTCTTCTAGTCTCAAAGTTCAGCCTACAAAGACCAACCTCAGCTCAGAGCCTTGAGAAACCGGTGAAGTAGTTTGATGTCCATGCAGAAACGGAGGACTGACCAAATACTGAGCACAACCGTAGCATATTAATCTTTGGATCGACCACATCATCATGTTTACCTGCTTCGCAACTCCCAGCGCTGGCTGTCGGTTACTTGATAAATGCTTTGCAGTAAGATACATGCTTGCAGCCCCGTGCAGGAGGGAACGTTCGGACAATGCCTTGAAACCGAATAGTCCGGGCCACAGATACCTAAACTTTCCCTAGTTCTTGCCTATAATGACCTGGGCAGTCGCCTAAGCTCGGTGTAGCAAAACTATCCAACAAGTACGATTCCGGGGAAGCTATAGTGTTCACACGCGCGACTACGGCAGCTACACCGGGCCTAAGTGATAGTGCTGCAGCCGGCCATTTCGTGCACCTGGAGAAGTGGCAAGCCATAACGCCTGCAGGTCAATTTTTGGGCATTCGATTTTGCCTAGCCAGAGCCTGGTTCCAAATAACATCCACTCTGTTGTACAGATCGTTCCAAACCCTATCTCGTACGAGTTCCTGCCTGCACATGGCGTACAGTCAACAGCAAAAAATGCAGCCGCTCAAGTTACATGGTTCAAGGAGTTTCGCTAACGGATTCAACTCGCCAAAATATACCAACTACTGCAGGACGAGGTTGTCAACGGAGTCCCTACCTTGTCGATAGGCCCATCCATGTCAGGAGTTTCCACTCGGCATAGCTTCTTGCTTCGATCCTTGTGTAACCTTTCTACAAATTGCGAGCTCGAAGGTGTCCCCCTCGACTGCGTCAACCTGCATCCAACCTGTCCTGTCACTCTTAAGTTCGGAGCAGTTCGCATGTCCAAGTCGATCAATTCTCCAGTTGTGCGACTTGAAGCACATCATCTGAATAGACCTGAAACCACAACTTTCATTTCAATTCTTGTGCGCTTGTGGGACGCACGACTTCCGTTTCGTGGGCATTAGTGAGACCTCTTAGCTGAGCGTTTCACCCGACCAACCACAGGCTCTCGCGCCCCACGATTTGTGCATTTCTAGTCACAAAAGCAAATCTTGCTGAGATCTTGATCTAAGATCTACAGTCAAAATTAACAAGCATAGAAACCAGCATTCTGAAGTTCATCATCATTATCATCATCATGGTCGCCTTGTGAGCTTTGTACGAAGCTTTTGACATGGACTCTCGGCACTCGAAAAAATCTCGGTCCCTTGGCAACGAACCAAACGCTTCACGACAACCCACTTCAAATTTTGATGCGCAGACGAGATCAGACATTGGAGAACGCCATTATTCTGCACCATCAGTGGCTCGTCGAAAACAGAGCGATGTTAGACCCTCCTCCGATGCACTAAAAGCTTCTGATAGGACTACACGGACCTCCAAAGCAGGCTCCCATGATAATAATCCTTTGATACGACCTTCCACCAACATTGATCCCTCACAGATATCCGAGCATGACAGAAGCAGTCAAGATAGTTCGTTATCAACGAAGAGCACTGTAAAAGTAAGTATGCGAATCTGCAAAGCGAAAGCGCAACTTCCAGCTAAATTTTAACAAGTTGACCCAGCGAGACGACTTGCCACTGATCACGTTTGCTGTTGTCGGAAATACGAATGTTGGCAAATCAGCCTTTATATACAACGCTTTAGACTTACCGAGACCAAGTGTCACATCCACATCATCCAGCAAAGTGCTGCTAGGAGGAGCGTTGTACCGCTTACAGCTGATCGAGACACCGCGCGAAACCATCACTTTAGCTCGTGGTAGAGTTGTCTGGCCTTACATTTCCGAGTCTGGTTCATGCCCTAATGTTGACGGTGTGCTGTGTCTGTATGATGTTTCAGACAGAAGCAGTTTAGAGGGCTTACCTCGTCTACTTGATGCTCTTGATGACACTGGAATGACAACATGCTTAGTAACTTGCAAGGTTGATATTCCGTTGTGCAATCACGAAGTGCCTGCTGCGTTTCTCGACAAGGTAAAAGATAAGTTTCCTTCCATACTGTTGGAAGAGGCCAGCATCGACTCATCGGATAGTGCGAAACGCTGTTTATTGAAGATTCTGAGCGCGTCGTTAAGTGCACCTGGGGCACGCCTTCCCGAACGATCAAAACTTGACCATAACCCGGCTTCCAATTTTCCGCCTCGAACATCTTCACGCAACCTATCTTCTTCGTCGTCGCGCAGTCGAAGCAGTTCAAGGCATCAACCCATGCTTTCCAAGTCCCGAGAAAATCTGCTCACAGCACCACCTTCGCCAGTCATTGAATCTAAGGGTGACGACGAAAGTGAAGAGTCGTCGGCTGACGAGACAGAGCCTCTAGCCCGGTTGCCTTCGAGGACGCCACTTCGACTTGATACACGTGACGTATATCCGAGACCGCGAGTTACTCAACCTCAGACACCTGTATCAACAACGGAAATGCATGCAAGACAACTGTCATCGCCAGCTAAGCACAGCGTTCCTGCCGTACTGCAAACACCAGACTCACTTCATGGCGCGATGGAGTCGAACGAGAGCACGGGTCGAACATTCCTGAACATGGACGATGAATCGATATATGAAGAGGCAAGTCCAGTGGAGGAGACAGCAGACAAATCGCGAAGGTCCACACTCGAGGACGACACACCAGTTGAAGGAGCCGTCACATTCGCGGATCTGGTCGACAGACTCCTTCTCATGCCGACGTCGAAAGGCGACTCAAAATTCATCCCATCCTTTCTATGTTTATATCGCGCCTTCGCAACTCCGCACCGCTTGCTCATGGCTCTTATTGACAAATTTGTAAAAACCGAAATGGGCGACTTGGCTCCACCAGCCAAGACAGCCGAGCTCATGAGATATCTGGGAGTACTTGGGTTGTGGACTACCTACTATCCAGGAGACTTCGCAAGTAACACGGTGAGAGATATAGCGACTACTTTTGTTAGTACCATTGAGAGGAACAAGAGCTTTGCGGCAGCTGCCAAAAAGATTGCCAACAATCTTCAGACGGTTGTACCCGATGATGATGATGACTGGGCACTTGCTGATGCTGTGGAAGCGAAGAGAAGCAGCTATAACACAAATCCCCAGAGGCTCTCATCCAAAGACACAAAGCCCAGACACCGCCATGCCATAAAACAGGACGATGACGATGACAGCGATTCTGACACGAACGGTCCCACGTCTTCCTCTCCACGACATTCAGCGACCACATCATCCGCATCCAGCTTAGCCCGGGCATTTCAGGTTACCAGCCAGACATCAGACAACTTGCACAACCTCGAGACAGCGCGCGAGAATGCCAGAAAACTTCGTACAGTTCCCCACAATCCCGTGAGCAAGGTCCAGTGGCATCAGTTCATGGCTTGCTCAACCGATGAGCTGGCTGTTGAAATCACCCGAATTGACTGGACCATGTACTCGGCGATACGTCCTCGTGACTTTGTCAGATATGTCATGGTGCCGAACAGCCAGCGAGTACGGCCTGGACAGGTCGATTATATTGGCATGATGACGAAACACTTCAATCACCTCGCGCTCTTTGTCGCCGGCATGATATTGCTGCGCGATAAACCGAAACATCGAGCTAAAATGCTTGAGAAATTCATGGACCTGGCGTGGAAGGTCCGGCAGATGAACAATTATCATGCTCTAGGTGCCATTGTGGCAGCACTCAATGGTGAAGAAATTGTGCGTCTCTCGCAGACTCAAGAGCTGATTTCGAACGAACAGCACAAGCAGTTCCTCCGGCTGAAAATTCTCATGGGTCATCAAAAATCACATGCGGCGTACCGTATGGCCTGGGATAACTCGTCGGCTGAGCGAATCCCATTTCTTCCACGGGTGCAGGAAGATCTTCTGAAAGCAGCCATGGGCAACTCAACATTTGTCGGAGGATACATCAAATGGAGCAAGTTCGAAGTCATGGGAGAAACGATTGTGGGAATACAGCGAAGCCAAGAGCAGCCGTACAACTTCCCGGACAGAACGGCACGAGGACATGACATTAACAAGCTCATACTTGAGACAAAGGTCCTAGAAGGCGATGAGGTATGTAAATTAGTACTGCGTTGATGTGTTCCGCTGCTAACTAGTGACAGGCTTCTGCCGACCCTCAACAAGAACTTTATGAACGGAGTAAACAAGTTGAACCTCTTACAAGCGGAGCGGAAAGGAAAAAGTTTGATTGGCTACGGCGTTGATGTCAAGGTGAAGCGATGTCTTTTTGAATAGAATTGGCTGTACGGAATTTAGCGGAAAAGATATTGTTGCTCATGAGTTACGATAATGATGGTACTGTGCAGGATATGGGCGTTGCGACTTGTTGGCTTATATAGATACCACTTTAGCTGGAAATTCTGTGGGAAAGGCTGCATAAAGGCATGCAGAGAGGGCACGGCGGTTATCTGTCTTGCTTGAAATGAATAGCAATGTGTTTGTAAATGAACGCGACGACCTGTGATGGGGCAAGAGCAATAGAGCAGTTGCCGTGGCAACTTGAAACTGGGCTTGGCAGACATGCCCTCTTTGATGGGGTGCATGTGCAGGCCCTTTGATACCGGTATGGTGGAAAGGCGGCATATGATCATTCACGACATTCATTTACGAGCCACTCTAACTCTCATTGACACCGTTAGCTTCTTGTAGAGGCTTTGGATCTGTCTCTTCCTCCCATTCTCACTCGGAACAAGAATCAAACATAACAATCACGACTTGGGCACCCGTCCATCGCCAGGGTGATTTCACGATCACTGGAATGCAGTGAAGTTGATCACACAATATTCCTACTAGACAAGACACCCTTACACCCACGAGATGACATCTCTTCTAACCACAATGTTCGTATCTCTCCTTCCATCTCCCGGCGCCTTTCAGGCGCAGGCGCTGCCTCTTGCACCCCACTGCACCCTCACGCAGTCCGCTTCCTGCACCACGGTCAGCAGCTACACCCTGCATGACGACGCTGGTGTGGAAGACAAACTCTACGCTCCTCAGGGTGGTCGTGCATTCCAACTGCTTCGTGATGAACTCAGATACTCTGTTACCCCACCTTCAAGTCCCGGGTCGGAGCAAGTTAAGAAGACACAATCAGCTAACAGTCCATTTCGCGAATATAGCAATGCCCGAACGAGGGGTCAATTCAAGCCGCAGCGGACCCAGAAGGGTACCTCGAGTTACCAGTTGAGACAGTTTGCGGAAGCCACGCTAGGGAGTGGAAGTTTGAGGAAAGCGGTCAAGCTGCCTGAGGGTGAAGATTTGAATGAGTGGTTGGCTGTCAATGGTGAGCGAGAGAAGTCTGGCGTGAAAGTAGCATAGAGGTTGACAAGAATGCAATAGTGGTCGACTTCTACAACCAGATCAATCTGCTCTATGGCTCAATCACAGAGTTCTGCTCGCCTCAGACTTGTCCTGAGATGAAGGCTACAGATGAGTAAGTTGCGGCATTACGATATGAAGCGGACTCCTTCCCGGGCTACCACTAACACACCCTTCCCAGATTCGAATATCTCTGGCAAGACGCCGCAACCGGCTACCCCAAACCCACCAAAATGTCTGCCCCTGAATACATCGAGCATCTCATGACCTGGACTCAATCTCTAATCGACAACGAATCCGTTTTTCCATCCCGCATCGGGGCTCCTTTTCCAAAACACTTCCAATCAACCATCAAGCAGCTGTTCAAGCGACTATACCGAGTCTATGCGCATATCTACTGCCATCATTACCCAGTAGTTGTGCACTTGGGCCTCGAGCCGCATCTGAATACAAGTTTCAAGCACTATGTACTGTTTGTGGATGAGTTTGGGCTGGAGAAAGGCGGTGGGAAGGACTTTTGGGGGCCGCTGGGAGATTTAGTGGATAGTATGTTGAAGAGTGATTGAACGACGAACACACAAAGCGGGTGTTATCCTGGAACAATTCGCTCGCTGAATCCACAAGTTGTCGCTGTCTCTACGTGTGGCATAAGATGAACGATGAAGATCAGACACGACTGCTTTCACAGCTTACCTAAAAGAGGTATGGAGTGATGGGCACAATTACGATAAGGGATGGCGTTGCGGCAACCAATATAATGATGGCAACTGGAAACGAATGGACGCTTAGAAAATTCAGCAAGCATTTTGTATTTGTATAACATGGGAGGGGTGGTTACCGGCCTCATGTTCTGCCCGTTCGTCTCGAAATGATGTTGGGCTTCAATTCCACGTTTTTTCAAACGCTCTCGTCTTGCTCTTAGCCCTCACTCACAAAAAGCTGTTTTGGGAATGGTTGAACCCAAGTTCAATCGGCCCCTGTTACCTCTAGAAAGAGGAACTGAGGAATCGTAGTGACACCGCTCGTCTCTAAATCAGCCGCTCTTGGCGATCGCCTAGGTCGTGTCTACATCCTCATCGGCCTGCATCGTAGGACTCCCAGCTCACAACAATGCCTCGACCCTCCAATGCCGGCCTCGACAGTAAGCGACAGGAGGTCATCAGCCGTGTTGTTGCCGGCGAGAAGGCCAGTGCAATCCTCTCATGGCTCGAAACAGAAGGCATTACTATCTCTGACGCTACTTTCAAACGCCGCCTAAAAGAATGGCGTGAAGAGAAGGCTCTACCGCCTGGGCGGCAGAAGAGCACAGATGACGACGTCACCAAAGCTGTGCTTCAGTATGTGCAGAACAGGAAGCGGAAAGAGCTTCCTACTGATGAGGAAATTCAGGATGCATTGAAGCCTCGTGATTTTCAAATATCGTGCAGACAGATCAAAGCAATTCGCCTACGACATGATGTGAGGCGGAGAGACCGAGCGGAGCACTTCATTTCCTCTGAAGAGCTTGTCGCAGCTGTGTTGTTGAGGTGTTCAGAACCGACTGGTTTCCCTAAGGATGACGAGCTGGCACAGGAAATGAACAGCGCCGGCTTCAACACGAGCGAAAAAGAGATCTTCAGCATTCGATTGAAGCACAAAATAAAGCACCCATGTCGAGGTGCGAATCGCCATGGTAGGCGACGTGGTGTACGGCATGAGACACCATCATCTCCCGATGACTCAGAATCCGACGACGAAGAGGTCGACTTTCCTCCCCCAGCCTGCAAACTCGTTCAAGCATGCCACTTCACCATCATCGACCTCGAACCCGACGCCGTTGTCATGATTCACCAGATAGCACCCGCAATCAGTAAGCTCACCTACGACAAAGTCCGCTCAGGCGTACGCACAGCCCGTGAACCTCGCAGGGTCGCTGAGCTGGCAGCTGATGTCCTCAATCTTCTTAACGTACCATTATGCACCGTGACGAGCATGTATATCTCAAACCACTACATTGTCCCTGATGCACTGTTTGGGGTCTGGGTCATGCCGCTACAATTTCACTATGAGCGTGAGAAGATCGACGATGACATTGTTAATGACTATGACGAGCCAGACGAGCATTACATGGATGACACAGTCATCAAGATTGGGCAAGCAATTTATCTCAGCAAGCAGGCTGCTGTACATACGAGAATGACGGCTTTGATTTTAAGTCGGTAAGACCTTATTTACTTCTTTGGAAGCCAGCAGTACACTGGCCCGCTCATTGTTCCTCATATTTGCAGGATGTGCTGTTTCCAAAACGATGCTTAACAGTCTACTTCCAAGATCTTCAAAAGATCACCATCAATAGGAACCTCCTTTCGTCCTCCAGATCTACTTGTACCACCTCAATCTACATCTCCCACCTTCACCACACCCCTCCCATCCCTGTCCCATCTCACATTCCCTGCCTTTTTCTCACGCGTACACCTTTCAATCCCACCCAGCAGCAAACTTCTCCACAAACGCAAGATCCCATACAAGAACGAAACTACGATTAGTAGGTATTATGATCCTTCCTACACCCATGACCGGCTGCCCAGTACCTCAAACAAACGAACGAAACAACGCCCAGCACTTGTCACTCATGAGACTAGAATGAGCAACTAACACTTGGTGGTACATGGGGCAGAGAGGCCGGAGTTGCGTGAGAATGCCAAACTATAGCTAGCGCGACTACTGACCGTCTCGTAGGCATCATGGATCTCGAACCAGGCTTTTGGAGCGTCAAGTGTTGTGCAAACTATCCATTGAGATAAATGATATGAATAGTAGGAAGAAGAGAGGACTTGAGCTTTTCAGGAATCACAAGTCTTAGACACTTGTCGGTGTCGAGGTTTCTTTCATTATACGAGACATTCGATGCTTTTCTTTCGAATTGCTTGATGTGGTAACTTGTTAGAAATGGAGAACGCGCTAGAGTGTGAAGCAGGAATAGCGAGAGAGGTAGAGTGAGTACTACAGAACTGGCAAACATCAAGCGAAGAAGATATATTCAATGATTGATATCATTTCCCAATGTCCATATCCGTGAGGAAGGATTTGTCATAAATACACTAGTCAAGCAAAGCTGAGTTGGGTCTTCAAGCTGTACAACCTCATTTTTTTGGTCTTTCATATGGGGGTATTGTGCTGTAGTCTTTGTCAAAACAGTGCGCATCCGTGACCATCCATAATATCCTTTCTGTCACGCCGGTAGAAGTAGCCGGTAATATCCATTCATCCTAGCAAGATCCTTGAAAGCTCTTCCTCCCCATCCTACTGAAAACAAAAATCTTGAATATCCATCGCTCATATCTCATTCATCCTGGGCTACCACCAGGGCGGGTAACAACTCAACACCCTCAAGTCTGTGAAGGTAGGCCCCTTTCGTGATAAAACATAACATCTAGCTTCCTATGATAGCTTGATAGTGTGACTTGGCCACTTGAAAAGCCTGTTCTCAGTCCCAAGTCAACCAGTCCGTCAACTAATAGTTGATCATGTTGTTAAAGTCATCATCAAACTCAACTTGCTGGAATGTGCCGAACATCTCTGGAGTGTACTCAGTTTCAGCCTCGCTTGAGATGGCCGGGAACAGAGTAGCATCACCGCCTGAAGGGTGGGTGAATGGACCACCAAAGAGTTGGAAGTCTTCCTGAGGCATATCGTTACCAGTGAACATGATGTCATCCATGCCTTGGTTCATGTTCATGTTTGGTGGCAATTCGTGAGCGTTAGATAGTTGCCGAGAATGCATGACAGCAGACTCTGGAGTTGGGAGACCTTGACCGTAGTATGGGTAGTTGACAACGTTATCGTCCATCATCATTGGTGAAGGTGTGATGGTACTGTATGCTGGGGTTTGTGGAGTGTATTTCGCAGCAGCGGAGTTTGGTGTCAGATATGGCCCATTGTCGTATGCGTTGACATTTGTGTTCAAGCCGAGAGGAGCATTGAAGTCAAAGTCGTTGGCAGACATGACTGGAGCAGTGTTTCGAGGAAACAACGGAGCTGGATACTGCTGAGCGTATCCAAAATCGCTGAGTGGCTGCTCGAATGGTGACTCGCTGACACTGCCAGAGACGGAAGCAGAGCCATCCCAGTTGGAGCCAGACGCCGGGCTGGGTATGATAGAGTAGCCAGTGCCTGGGGTTTGTGGAGTTTGAGCAGGAGTCATGGCCGTCGCCTTGTCCTTGCCCTTGGCACGGTGGTAAGCCCAGTCGTGCTTCTTCTCCATGTGTTGTTTGCAGTTGCTTTCTCTCTTTGTTTGGAACTCGCAGAACTTGCACTTGTACATCTTGGGTGCAGTGTTGTGTCGATCATTCATGTGTCTGTCCAACTCTTTCTCGGTGGGCAGGCCATATTCATGGAACTTGCACCTGGAATCGGAGCATTTGTAGGGACGAGAGTGGGTTTTTTCGTGTTTGGAGAGGTCGCACTTTCGTTGGAAGACCTTGTCACAGCCAGGCTGAGAGCAAGGCATGTTGACAATCTCGGGGATGTAGCCCTTCTTGCGGCGAGCCATGGATCGCTCAACATCCTCGCTGTTGAGGCCCGAGGCCGATCTCTTGAAGCCAGGCATTGCGACGTAGGGAAGTCCTGTTCGCAAAGAAACACCTTCTCCGTTCTTCCAACGGACGAGTTCGGCAAGGGTGCCTGTTTCGCCAAGTCCTCCTTCAAGGGTGATTTCGTCTTCGACTGAGGGCGCCGACTCGTCCTCGACGGTGGTGTCGGAGCTACCAATGTGTGCAGCAAGTTGTTGCACTTGCTGAACGAGATCGAGGAAGTAGCCGTTTTCGTAGGCGCGATCGGTGGATCGGCGTTGCTCTGATTCGGAGAGATGTTGGAATGTGTCGACGACGAGTTGAACGGTTAGTTCACCGAAGGCACGGTATTCAGATGCGGTGACAGGTAGTGTCTTTCGAGTCGAGTTAGAGCGACGTTTGGTTAAGAGAGGATAGATAGTGCTCACCACAGGCTGATTGATCAAGGCTTGTTCAATGTCCCGAAGACATCGAAGGTTTTTGTTCTTTCGGGCACCAGCGACAATAGGTCGAAAGTCTTCAAAGCGCGTCTCTTGTAGCAGAGGGGAGAAGAGTCTTTTGTAGATCTGTCGGCGTGCGAATTGGCTGAGGAGGGGTTGTGTGTTCTTCTTGGTGGAGGGAACAGGGTATCGAATGATGGTGAGTGGGGCAGGGTGCGAGGACCTGCTGGATTTCTGTGAACGCGTGGAAGGCGCTTTAGTCGAATTAGTGTCTGTGAAGGAGGTGTTAATACCACTAGAACAGATCGATACGCAACGGCTAAGCCAACCTTGGACCAAGTTTTCTGCAACTGAGCTGGAAACTGAGTCACCAAGCGCACTATCCTTGTTCGACGTCAAGTCCAAAGCCTTCTCCAGCGTCCTACTCAAGTTCTTTTCGCTTGGGGAACCAATGGAAGATCCGATGCCTGAGTCCACAGGCGATGAAGCACGCTGAGCTTTGGCCAATAGTGAATCCTCAAAGTCTTGTGCCGATCGACGACGAGTAGCGGGTCGTGTTCCACGGGCACCAGAGAATGTTGCTTCAAAGTGGGCAATGGCGTCGGCGGCCTCTCGTTCTTTGTAGAGCCAACTGGCGAAGGATGAGCGAGTGTACGTGGTCGAACGCTTCTGGAGATAGGCGACACTGAACACCGGGTCGTCTTCACTGGCTGGTGACGATGGCTGATGAAAAGTCTCGGCTTTGGACAACGACATCTTACGCGGAGCGCATGGTGAAGTGTTGGGACAGAAAGAAGATGGTTTGGAGCGACGATGAGCGAGGGGAGAAGGCGGAGGTGGCATTGTAGTAGAAGAAGACATGTTTAAGTCGGAAACCAAAAGCAGATGACAGGTTCCGGACTAGTGTGGTCTATGCTCTGGTGAGTGATAGGTCTATGCAGCCGACACTGGGTGGCTTATGACTCACCCGAAAGCAGTTGACTCTTCGAAGCAAGAACGTGCGAAACCAGTACCGTAAATGTCGAAACGTTGAAATGCTGACGATGCGTACTCACAGTTGTCCGGCTCTCGGCTGTCGTTCACCGCTGTCTGTCGTGGTGATGTTGCGTCCAGCGTCTCCCAAATCTGGTGTGTCCGACCGTGTATTGAACTGTAAGGCCAAGTGACGGTGGACAAGGTACACTGGCAATATGAACCTTGTGGCGAAGTTCCTCGTTCAGAGGTGGGGTGTCTGCCGCGGAGGGTCAAGCCGTGAAGCTAACAGACACGTTCGAGCGTGGAGGGGTAGAGGTATGAGTCGTGCTGCCGGTCAGGTGTAAGGCAATTGTGGTCTGAACAAATGTGCAAGCAGATGGGACTGCGATAAGATGCGATGAGGGATGGTCTGGCTTTGCTTAGGCTGGAGAGGACCGGGTGAGGCAGTGCCGAAAAGTGCCCAAATGTCCAGGTGTCGGGAGCGGAAGTCGCAAGCCAGGTGTCATGAACCAGGAAATCCTGATTCTCGAATGAAATGGAGATGGATGATTGTGAGAGTTGGGAAGGGCGACGTTGCGGATGACTTGAAGTTCAAACACTGCGGCAGTGTAAGAGGGTGCCTATTTTCTTGGCCACTCTAAGCCTAACACCGGTTGGCGTGGTCCCCAGAAGGATGACCTATTCTTGCTACAGGCTAGCGCCAATCTCACGCTATCGCCAAGCCCCGACATTAATCAGCAACCACGCTGACCTGACGGTGCGACAAAGTCGACAATGGTGCAATACAGTCTCAATCATCGCGATATTGTCTACGACTGCTTTACAACATTGATACAACTTTCACACTGTGGTCGCTTTGAGGCCAGCCCCACTCATGGGTGAATGTGTCGCTTGTGTCGGTTGTCGCATCTGATGCACCGATGTTCATTGAATATGCAGGGTTGATTGAGACACGCACCGCGTCCCTCATGATCGCGTCTGTGTCATCTGGACACGGTCACACGAAAGATAGTGCAGTACTTTCGTCACAAGTCCGCCAATCATGATCAGAGAAGGTTCACAAAAGTGGCTCATACGAATTGCTCCCGAGCCAAAAGGCAGATTTGGCCTGAACGTTTTCACCTTGCGCTACGCCTGTGCTGAAAATGGCAAAGTTCGCATCTCGGAGCAAATCATGCCATCCTCGCCGACTTTTCCACACTGTCCTCTGAACTTCCGCGCCTCAAAGACCGGCTTAGTGATTATTGCCCCTCACTTTACTCTCTTTACCAACGCGTCTTGCATGTTCGATCTTTTGTCCGATTCACGTCTGCTGTCTTTGCTATCGGACCATGCATCGATGCAACGCGACAGTCACAAAACCAGTCCGGACTCTACCTATGACTGTTGACCGGTTGAGCTAATGGTCACACCAATGCACATCGACGTAGTGTGCTGCTTATGCACGAAATAACCAATTATATACGAGCAAGTTTTCACACTTAGCCCCGGTGTAATTCAAGTTCCCGCTTGCCGGCATCCCGCATCGTGGCATTGCTCATCACCTCTTTCTCACACCACTCAAGACTGGTCGAATTGATCTGCCTTGAACTGCTGGCTGCAAAAAAATTCGTCGCAGAGCCTCACACGAACCTCTGTTCTCCAACCGTTTGGATGCATCCTGGCATCCTTTCTCACACTTCCTTTTTCAGGCCAGTCATTCTAGCCATTTTGAGCAATCTAAGAACTTTGGCTTGAAACAGCCACTGGCTTGCTGCAGGTATTGAGGTGGTAATCCATCATGCTCGCTGCTGGGATTATGATGTTTACGTCCCCGCTGCATTGGCAAAACATAAATCCCTAAAGTAGTTTGATGCCTTCTTGAAGCTTCCATGTTGACAGAACTGCTTGAGAATCATGACACCTTGAGCATTGGGCATCGAGCTTGCACCAAGAAATCCGCGTATTGACTGCACAAAGTGTCCTGGCACTTACCCAGGCCTGGTTTTCGAAACACATAGAGGCCGTCTGACAAACTTTAAACACCTTGTCGAAACGTGTCCCGGTCGTTCGCGCTTTGATTCTGGTTCGAGTATGTCGTCTTCGTCTTGTTAGGTCGAGCAAGCCCGCCACGCTGGTTAACTAGATCACTCGATGTTCTCTGAAAAGTCCATGTTCCACAGATTGGCTACCGGCTGATTCCCACCGAGCCAGTTTCCCAGCAACATTGACATGCCTTCCATCTCTGACGTATCGAAGCCGGGTATAAGATCATGGCTCGTACCTTGAAATGGGTATTGTATTCCCGCTGGCGGTGGCACGAAACTCTGGTTATGACCGGAATTGTCAAGCTGCGGCATCACAATCATATCTTCCTGCGAGTTGTAGGTGCCGACAAATGTTTTGTTACGCTCCACGAACGCTCTGGCTAACTTGCAGAATATCTTGGATAGACCATAGACCTGCTCTGACTGCTGCGTGAGATTCTTCAACGGCTCAAGTGATTCTTCTGTCTGTTGAAGGAGTGCAACATCCTCCTTGCTCGATGATGCAATTGCATGCAGGAACACCACAATCAGTGGTGTCCATGAGGCATAGACCAAAACCCATGACACATAACTAATAAGTATCTCCGGGTTGTTCCCGTAAGATGCGAAGTGTGGGAAGAATTCGAGGTGCTTCTGGAGGCTCGCTTTGGCTGCTTCATAGCAGGGTGATGTAATTTCTACAGAAGTGCTCGATGGACTGGCAGCGCGGTGGGTTGTCGTTAACAGCGAGTAGTAGACAACGTCGAAGGCACCATATACCAGGAAGAAGAATTGCGGCAGATGTGCAGGTTCGTTTTTGAACTGCTCGTGCAATGGTTAGGATTATCGTGGAAGATAAGAATGTGAACTTACTGGGATGAAGTCAGCATACCACTTCTCAAGACGATGAGACAGATCATAAACACTCCGAGCTTTTGCTTCTGCAGTGGCATTCAGAGCCTGAAGCGAATACAGTTGTTCATATATCAAGCCTTGCAGTCGAGACAGCTCGATCGTCGCAATTGCTGCCTTATCCCAAGCTGCCACACCCGGATCAGGCGAAAGTCTAAATATTTCCACGTCAATGTCATAGTCTTGGATCGTTGGGCTATAGCCCAAGGTAAGGGCGAGGTTTTTGTCAACAATGTACATCGACCAGAAGACCTGCCGTTTCTCCTCAGCAAGTTCAGGAGGATCGTTTCGCATCGAAGCCCTTCGATGGTAACCAAGAGTCAAAACTTGGCGAGCACCAGACGATACCAAGGTCCAGCATAGCAAAGGCTTCCCTTCTTCTTGTGCCTTCATCATCTGAGTTGCATGTCAGCAGCCTATCCGGGCATCAGCCGCACGTTAAACTTACAGCAATCATTAGGGCTTTTGCGCTGTCGAGACTCGGACTTGCAAGCAAGTCGAATGTCTCTATGCCTAGATGAAAGTTTCTTTCAACTTGATTACAGAATTCCTTCATCTCGGATGCATATTCTCCACAAGCACCGTAGCTTTGATCAATCATCATTTCCTTCATGATATAGAATAGCATGCCATTCATGAGGGTAAGGACAGCCAATGGTACAGGTTCCGTGGGGAAGTAGACACGTTGACAGACACGTTCAAGCTCTCTCTGATCCCTAAAAGCACAGGCTAGAAACATTGAACAATGTCTGGCCTTGAACTCCTGCAGCAAGCTGAGAACAAACTGTGCAGGTAGGAGTGGAATCTCTGGGAGTTGACGAGGTGTGCCCGCGAACCCAAGACGAAATTCCTGCCTGATGTTAGCAGGCCCGGGTGTCTTGACTAGGTTTCGCAGCAAGCTTAGTGCATCAGCGACATCAGCGGAGCCTCGAATCTTTTCTAATGATATTTCGGCAGCTTGACTCGCTCGAATCGCTTGGCTCGTGAAAGACGAAGCTCCTTCAAATGCGGCTGGTGTTGCTATGTGCGGCTGAGTCGTGTCTCCAGTCGCGCCTGAGGCAGGCGACAAATCTACAACCGTATTAGGCGTCAAGTTTGACTTGTCTAGTCGAAGATGTTTGAGAGCATCCTCAATACCGCTTAACCGGTCGTTGATTTGTTCAATCTGCTTCTCGCTACATGTGGTGATAAGCACAAATCGCAGGGATAATGGTGGCCAACATACTAATTCGCAGACAGCAAGACTCTTGAGCGATGCTCTGCGGTCTTCACAGCAGGACGGCATATGATGCCAGACGTCTCGCAGTTCGAACAGGGTAGCTGTCGATTGCACCGAATCTAAGGAGTCCGCGGTCAGCAACAGAAGCATTTTGACAGGTAGATAGATATGCAGGCCCATACTTTCCGTACCCGACAGTTCTCGCACTACAAGCACTACACGTTAGCTTTCACGCCACTCGTAACCATTCTTATGGTACATACTGCCTTGGGTAATAGCGAGCCCGAACTCGTTCCCTCGCTGTTAGTTGCCTCCATAGGTCTATGCAGGCTGGGCTTGTCTCTCCTCACCACATACGACCGACACTTTAAGGAACAAACACTTCAGCAATAGGAAAAATTGGCGAGATCATTGTCTCTGTCATGCTTCTCTTAATGAAATGACCGTTCCTGCCTGTCATGTCATATCGGCGAGAGGAAGTTCTCGCAATCCGCGGAACGCGGACAATTTTGACCAGTCAGATTTTTCGTCCAGCGACCATGTTCTGTATAGGTCTCCACTCTTTCTTTCATCTGCTTTGCAGGACCGACATTCGATCCCACCAATCCTCATACTACAGAGAAGCGGAAGACTTTGTGTGCAGAGTAATGACATATTCATCATGGAACTCCGGAAGCTCTAGTAGCCGGCAAGAGGCGCGTAAGTTGATTCACTCTAACTTCCAACTTTGATTAGTGCCCCACTAGCTTCACAAACTTTGCCAGAAAGGACTTTCGACCGGCACGCTTCCACCAAGTTGGTGCCAGTGATTGTATCCATTACTATGTCCTAAGGCATTTCCTGGTCGTCTTACCACGCATTTGGACAGTGGAGGGTTCGCGGAAGGCAGCATGTGAGCGAAGAATATATTTTGGCCAAGATACCAAGCATTCTCCACCCTCGTGTTTTCCGCCTCCCATTACCTGTGCGAATACGACATCAATTTGACGCGACCCGCGCGATACGAAAGTTAGGCAGCTCTTTTTAAATACTGTACAGTCATGATGTCTTAAGCATTCAAGTACCAAATACGTCTTTCAAGAAATCATGTCGACATATACCTCAGGGATGGTCCAAACGTTCAACTGAGCACTTGGGTCTGTTTCCGGAGAACAACATGTCCCAGGAGAAGTCGAACGAAAATGACGAAAAGCCAGAAATCATCAATATCAGTGGTGATGGAGAGGATCAGAAAGCAACAAAGACACAGGCGGGAATCAAGGACTATTTGAGAATATTAACATTCTCTAGTAGATTAGACTGGATCCTCAACGGTGTTGGTGCTGTAGCTGCTATTGCTTCAGGAAGCTCACTTGCTCTGTGAGTAGTGACGTTTCTTTTCCATATTCTGACACAATCCATACTAACGGTGGATGATAAGGATCAATGTCGTGTTTGGTGGCTTCGTCACGCAAGTCCAGAATTTTGCTCAAGGAGGTGACCGCTCAGATTTTCAGTCTGCAATCAATCGATATGCATTGTACTTCGTCTACCTTGCCATTGCTCGATTCTGCCTGACATACATTTACACTGTCAGCTACACGGTTTCTGCAACGCGCATAACAAGAACTATCCGTCGCCAATACCTTCGATCAACTCTATCCCAAGAAGTCGCTTTCTTCGACGAGGGGAGCCATGGCTCTATTTCATCGCAGATTGTCACAAACGGAAACATGATCCAACAAGGTATTGGTGAGAAGTTAGGTCTCACCATCCAGTCTACTTCAGCCTTTATTTCGGCCTTTGTTGTTGCGTTCGTGACAAATGCAAAGCTCACCGGCATTACCATATGTATAGTTCCGGCTATCGTTATTGTTACCGGAATTACTGCAGGTATTGATGCCGGATATGAAACGAAGATACTTGCTCTGTACGGTCGGGCTGGATCCTTTGCCGAGGACGTCATATCAAGCATGCGGACAGTCCATGCATTCTGGGCACGGCCGAAGTTAGTGGCGAAATACGACCAATTCCTTGCAAAGGCACATGTAATCGGCAGAAAGAAATCCAAGATCTACATGGTTCTCTTCTCGTGCGAGTTCTTCATGATCTATGCTGGATTTGCGTTGGCTTTTTGGGAAGGCCTTCGTATGTACAATGCCGGCGAGATCAGCACTCCTGGTACTGTGGTAACAGTACTTTTCAGTGTTACCGTGGCAGCGACCAGTTTGACACAACTTGCGCCGAACATAATTACCTTTACAAGCGCGACTTCTGCTGCGGCAGTATTGTTTAAGTGCATCGATCGGGTCTCCAACATAGATCCTCTGAACGAAGAAGGAGAGAAACCAGAGAACGTGACGGGTCATATCAGTCTGAACAGTCTGGGCTTCACCTATCCAACACGTCCAAATGTCCCGGTACTTCAAGACTTCACTTTGGACGTTCCACCAGGCAAGGTCACCGCCTTGGTTGGTGCTAGCGGATCTGGCAAAAGCACGATAGTCGCATTGCTAGAACGGTGGTATGACCCAAATGGCGGTAGTATTCACCTCGATGGGAAGTCTATTAAAGATATGAACCTGCGTTGGCTAAGAACTAATATCAGATTGGTGCAACAGGAGCCCGTGCTTTTCATGGGTTCTGTGTTCGAGAATGTGAGATATGGTTTGATAGGCACAAAATGGGAGCACTCACCCGAGGCAGAACAACGGCAACTTGTGATTGAAGCCTGCAAGCTTGCTAATGCTCACGATTTCGTCTCGGAGCTTCCCCAACAGTATGACACTGAATGTGGTGAGCGTGCTGGTCTACTCTCAGGTGGTCAAAAACAACGTATCGCCATCGCTCGCAGTATCATCTCTCAACCATCGGTACTC
Organism: Neophaeococcomyces mojaviensis; assembly: GCA_030247915.1. NCBI lineage: Eukaryota > Fungi > Ascomycota > Eurotiomycetes > Chaetothyriales > Neophaeococcomyces > Neophaeococcomyces mojaviensis. Next base: position 94,016 of record JAPDRQ010000108.1, read on the forward strand.
TTATTAGACGAAGCAACAAGTGCTTTGGATCCTCACTCCGAGGGAGTAGTTCAGCATGCACTTGATAAAGCAGCAAGGCATAGGACGACCATAGTCATAGCACACAAACTGGCTACCATCAAGAACGCAGATAATATCGTGGTCATGTCGAAAGGAAGAATCATCGAACAAGGCACTCACGAATCCCTCCTTGAGCGAGACGGTGCATATGCAAAGCTTGTGCGGATTCAAGATCTCGGCAAAGCCGCAGAGCAAGAGGCAGAAGAGGAGGGAAATACGGCATCAAGATCACATAGCCTAGTGCTTGAGAAGAGCATTACTCGCTTTCCCACAAAGGATATCGAGAAGATGGAACAGCAAAAGGATCGTGACAATTATGACTTACACAAACCTGTCAGTATGGTCAAAGTGGTATGGCAGCTGATCATCGAGCAGAAAACTCTTGCCACTCCATACATTGTCACGTTCATCGGTTGTCTTATCGGAGGAGCCACGTTTCCTGCACAAGCGCTTCTGTTCTCCAACTTGCTGGATGTTTTCACGTACGAAGAACCACGAAGAACAGATCGGGGCAATTTCTTCTCGCTGATGTTCCTCGTGGTAGCACTCGGCAATCTTGTCGCCTACGGAATGATCGGATGGTCTACCAACACAATCGTTCAAGAAATGACACGTCGGTATCGACGCGAGTTGTTCAATTCGGTATTGAAGCAAGACATGCAGTTCTTCGACAGGCCTGAAAACACAGCTGGAGCCTTGACCAGCCGACTGTCCTCCAATCCTCAGGCTATAACGGAATTAATGGGCTTCAACATTGCCCTTATTTTAGTCAGCCTGGTAAATCTGATCGCTAGCTGCGCGCTAGCACTGGCCTACTCCTGGAGGCTGGGTGTGGTGGTCGTATTCGCTGGTCTTCCACCACTTGTTGTCTCAGGGCTGATTCGAATGCGTCTCGATTTGAAGATGCAAAACGACAACTCAAAGCGCTACGCTAATAGTGCCAGTTTGGCCGGCGAAGCAGTGACCTCGATCCGCACTATTTCCTCTTTAGCCCTTGAAGAGACAGTTCTAAGACGTTTCCAGGAACGTCTGGTTGACGTCGTTCGCAAAACAATTCTGCAGACTCTCCATATAATGATCTGGTTTTCATTGACTCAATGCATTGAGTTCCTCTTTATGGGTCTCGGGTTTTGGTATGGCTGCCGCCTCCTATCCGAGGACAAGATCTCCCAAAAAGCGTTTTACATTGCTTTCGTTGGCACATTTTTCAGCGGTCAGGCAGCCTCAAACTTCTTCAGCTGGAGCACAAGTATCACCAAAGCAAAAGGAGGCGCGAACTACATATTCTGGCTTCGCACACTCCAGCCACGGATCGCGGAGACTCTAGAGAACAAACACCTCGGACCTTCTCCAGATGATCAGCAGTCTCTCTCCCTTCAAAACCTTCGATTCTCTTATCCTCTGCGTCCAGAGGCTCAAGTGCTCCGTGACGTATCGCTTAGCATTAAACCCGGCCAATTTGTCGCCCTTGTGGGTGCATCAGGCTGCGGCAAGAGTACACTAGTCGCAATGCTGGAGCGCTTCTATGACCCAGTGACAGGCATGATTACACTGGATGAAAATAGCAGCAGGAGTACTTCCGACATTGCCACACTCTCGCCACGTCTCTATCGCTCCATTATCGGTCTGGTGCAACAAGAACCAACGCTTTATCAGGACACGATACGCGAAAACATCGCACTTGGTGATCCTAACGATGACCTAACACAACGACCTTCAGACGACCAGATCATTAATGCATGCAAACAAGCAAATGCATGGGACTTCATCTCTTCGCTGCCCGAGGGCTTATCAACGCTCTGCGGCTCTCGAGGCCTGTCCCTCTCCGGCGGGCAGCGACAACGCATTGCCATCGCACGTGCCCTGATCCGTAACCCGAAAATACTACTCCTTGACGAAGCCACTAGCGCACTCGACACCGAATCAGAGAAGATTGTGCAAGCAGCCTTGAGTGACGCAGCAAGAGAAGGTAAGCGTGTGACTGTAGCAGTTGCGCATCGACTCAGCACGATTAAAGACGCGGACTTGATTTGCGTTTTCATGGGTGGGAAGATTGTTGAAATGGGTGTGCATAAAGAGCTGCTGGATAAAGGGGGACTATACAGTAGAATGTGTGCCGCCCAGAGTTTGGACAAGGCTATTTGAGCTGTACATCCTTACTACCACTGCTGCACCATCTTTAGGATTGCGTGTGAGGATGTTACTAGACCCGAATACTTTCGCGACAAGCATGCCGCGTGACACATACTCTCTCATCCGCATAATTTGAGAAAGTCTCCTTACTCCCTTTTATTCCTTGGCAGCCTTTACTCCATCCTTTCCCCATGCCTTGGTGAAGTTCTCAGTGCGATGGTCAGATACCGCATGTATGGGCTGGAGTGTAACGCTATGCCGATTGCAGTGCTGAAACAGACTGTCGACTTATCATGGAACCAACTTCACTTTATTAATACCAGGCATCATCACCAGGCATCAATAGATAAAGGGCTCGACTTTCAGCCGACTCCTAACTTACCATTTGCTGGCACAGCATATATGGACCAAGTCTGGAGCTTGCAGACGACGAGTGAACGACCCACAAGTGGGGTACGTGGAGTACTATTGACGGCAGGATATTTGACCGCCATAGCATATACGTCGTGTATCTCCAACGACGTAAGATCAAGCTCAGTCTTAAGGAACCAGGCACACCTATCAACCAAGCTGCCTGTATAAGAGCTACGCCCGTCGGCCACCAATACCAATATTCACATTGTACGCCAACATGTCTTGCCCAGACTGCTTCACTGGCAGTATTCACCTGAATGCGGAACCAACTGGCACAATTTTAAACCTCTACGGGCGTCAAACCTACGTTGCCAACCCACCCACTGGCACTGACCCTAAGGGCATAGTGATTATCATTCCAGATGCTTTTGGTCTGCCCTTCCCCAACAATCAGCTCCTTGCCGATACCGTAAGCTCCTCATATTCTCCAGCCTATCCTGTTCCACTGCACATCCATACCCTGCATACTGACCTTTCGACCCCTAGTATGCTCGCGAAGGCCCATTTAAAGTCCTCCTCCCTGACTTCATGGACAGCACCCCGGCGCCACTCTGGATGATGCACACCTTTTCCAACGTTCTGGCAACCGAAACAATCTGGGACTGGGTGACCAAACCCTACCACATTGCATGGGCAGTGTACGGTTTCCTCCCCTTTGTCCTCCGCCACAACTACAACAAGTCCATGCCCAAGGTCACAGACTATTTCTCCCAGGTCAGAGCCGCCGAGCCAAATCTGCCCATCGGTGCCGCCGGCTTCTGCTGGGGCGGCCAACACACAATTTACTTCGCTCATGGCATGCGTGATTCAAAGACTGGAAAACTGTATGCTGATGCATGTTTCACGGCTCATCCGAGCAACATAAAGATGCCAGGTGACATTGAGAACGTTACGAGGAACCTGAGTATTGCCGCGGCAGGCAAGGACAAGGTCATGACGATCGACCAGAGTCATCAGGCGGAGGCCATTCTGAGGGAGTTGACAGCGAAGACTGGTGTGCCAACAGAAGTCCTTTACTACAAGGACGCCGGACATGGATTTGCCGTGCGAGCGGATCCAAGTGATAAGCAGCAGGACAAGCATATGAAGGTCTGTGCGGAGCAGGCGGTGAGATGGTTTCAGAACAGGTTTGCGGAGTGGAAGCCCGGACAGTAGTAGAAGAACAGTTGCGTTTTCAACAACGTCCTCAAATCACTCATCACCTTATGGAGCTCTACCAAAGCAACTGTTGGGGCACATGGGATTGACGGATGCTCGTATGTCATTGAACATTAGAGCAAAACTATGCAACCGCTCTTCCAGATGCCGTGCAACTCATGATCGGAATATAGTTTAATCACCCAAAGGAAGAAGGCAGGACCTATCACGAAAGACTCAACATAACCACCAATGCATGTCATTAGTATCAGCCGAGTGAGGACTTTTCCAGTTGTCCCATAGGCAATACTTTCCCTAGGAGAAGCAACCACGAGCATTTCCAACAGCTAGCCATCACAAGACCAAGAATAAAAAGCAATAACCCTAGGAACCAGTAACATAGACAAGAGCATACCAAAAAACTATAAAAGACGGAACACTCTTTTTCTCACTTCCCTCTAATCACCTCAATAGCATGACTCAACCTATAACTGTAACTCCCTCTAACGCCGAAAACTATACTCCGCTGTCTCACCATCCCCTCCTTCTCTACTTCCCACCCTCCACTCCTTGCTCTAGCCTGTTCATCAAAAATCTCCTCCGCATCAAAGTCCCCATCTTGCAATTTTCTCTCAGCCGCCAGCGCCCTCCTCTTCTGTTGGTACAGCGTGTATAACCTCCAGCAGACAACGGCCAAAACAAGACACAGCATCCCAGATACACAGCTGAAAACGGCCCACTCTCCAGGCGACAGGGTCATGTTCGTGAGCGAGGAGTAATCGATGGGCGGGGGCGGGGGTTCGTCGAAGGCGCTGGAGGCGATGACGTTGAGGGTGTTGTTTACTGTTTTGGCGTTGATGATTGTGGAGGTGTTAGTGGGAGGGGACATGGTTTGTTTGTGGTTGTTAGATGGGCGTATGAGGGTTTGGTGAGTGGTGTTGGCTGGAGACTACGGAAATCTTACCAGGGACTCTGTTGTTCATTCAGTTGTTCCTTGATGCCGGGATTGGGGCTTGAGAAAGGGTATCAAATGTACTTGGGCAAGAAAGTAGCTATGGTAGGACATTCAACCAGTGTGTTTTATTGTTTGGACGATATTCTGTATGACGGCGGAACTTGATGTGATTATTGGTAGGCGGCATTTGAAGAACAGTACTTGCGTTAAGTAATTGCTATTCTTGAAGTCAGACTCCACCGATCTCTAAACAAAGAACTGCTACAATGTTGCGTTATTGATGCCATATCGGACATAGAATGTGGTGTCGTTCGTGCCACGAAGGTTCTTCGCGGTCGGATTAACAAAGCTGGCGCACAGATAGATTGGCTATGTGCCTTGTTGAACAGTTCGAGCTCGAGCTCAGTAAACAGGCAATGCTGGCATAATGTGTTGTATCTACTTCATTGGGATCATGTAAATCTTGCTGTTAAGCAATGTATTGACCGCTGGGCCAACACCGTGCTCACCGTTGTTAGAAATGCTTTGCCAGAGATCATCAATAATCCATGATACATCCTCCAAACCAAAGCCGAGTCCTTCTCTCTTCGGCTGCTTCTAACTCGAGCCGGAAACGGCAAGCCTAGAAAATCATCAGTCAATAGCTAAACGGGGAGATTGCGCTGGACCTACTTCATGAGATGATCCATGAACGTCTGCAATGAGACATCATCAGTGAATATCGTCTGTGCATTCTGTGATACACCGCCATATCCTCCAGTCGCGTGCGTAGTGGAAGGGTTGAGCTTGCTGAGCAAGAATCGAGCCTGTGATCCACCTGCGTCACAGATGATAAATCTCGGGAGTGGGAATCTGTCCTGCACTAGTTCCCTTGCGTCTTCTTTTGGCGCATCAAGCACAGCCTTGAAATTTTCGTAGCCTTCCTGCTCCTGGTACCCAGCTTTCCTCCACTCAGCCATTGTCTCACCGTGGAAGATCAAAATCTGGAAGAATGTGTCCAGCAGCAGAATTGTGTTTGATTGAATGGACGCCGAATCGAGGAGAACGGGTACCGAGCCTTCCTGTTCCAGACTGTACGAATCAAGCGTTGGTTGTATCATAATGAGAGAGTCTCCAACGTATTCGTGGTTTAGTACGTGCCTGTAGAATGCTGTCTCGTCTGGAGAGTTATTGAATACTTGCAAGAACTGTGATCTTCGCAGATGGAACATGAATTGCGGGTACAAAGTAAAGTTCTTGTCAAGTCGGAAGGAGGTTGGATCATCTTTGCGGTAGTCGGCGAATCGAGAACACAACCTGATAAGCATTCTATCGACCCAGCGGAGGACATCTGGACCATCATCGACCTCTGCCTTGAAGACCGCGATACGCGCCATTAGTACCGCTGCTGCTTCCTGGTCGAAGGATTGTGCGAGAGCTGGATCACCAGCTGGCCCGCTTAGATTTCTAGCGACTGTTGTAACTCGAAGATGATATTGTCCAGATGAGTGTTGGTAATATGTCAAAAATTGCATCATACCGCGTTGCGCCCCTTGCTGTACTGGTGCTGGACCGCCTTGATTGGCAATCTCAAAGTAAACACCGTAACTTGCAGTGGGGTCAATGCCGCACATTTTCCATGCCGACGTATTTCCAATACCACATTCAGTCTCGCCCACAGCACTCGTTTTCTTGTTTAGCGAAACTGCGTGACCGATAAGACCAGTGACCTTGAGTTCTTTCGTAGTCACCACCTCTAGAGATGCATTGAAGCCCATTAGCAGGTTATCCTGCTCGTCTTTCTCGAAGACTCGAATAAACGATTGCTTGAACTGGGAGGACGTGAAGCTGTCGGTCAGAATCATGTGTCCACCAGTAGAATTCGCCAAGCCCTTCATTTCAAGCAGACCAACTTGATCCAGACAGCCAGCGAAAATGTCAATCACATGGCCATTGTGTGCCGTCCGCTTCGCCAGGGTGTCATAGAACTTGACAGCTTTCTTGAAGTGCTTCACGTTGTCTCTGTCGATATCGTGGTGTGATCGGATAGGTTCTCTAAGTTCTGGCCCAACAACCAGGCCAGGGCCTTCCGTAGCGGGACCACCAGCAAAGAGCATGATTCTGGCGCCTGCATTCTGGAAGGACGTTTCGAGCAGGCCGGTGGCGACGCTCAGGGCAACACCTGTGGATCTCAAAGCTCTCCGATCATTTGCTACAGGCCAAGGGTCCTTCTGCATCTGCTCGAGGGCATTCTCAATCTGAAACTCGAATTGCTGGACTGGGAGTAGAAAGCGTGCAGCTGCGCCCATGGCTGGTGGCGGTCGTCCTTGCTGAGGTGGCATATTTGGTCTCAAACCAGGAGCTGAGAGACCAAGCATCTCTTGCACCTGCTTCGACGGGTAGTCCTTGCTGCCTCGGAAGACGTATGATTTTGAGCATTCCGTATAGCCAATCTCATGGACAGCCACATTGGTGCCATATGTGATCAGACCGACAAGCGCAGTGGCAGGTAGAAGCGACAAGCTCATGACGAGGGTTTCTTTCAACGCCTGCAAGCTGTCCTCCTCTTGACAAGTATCCACAACATAGACGAAGATCGGTGGGGCTGGAGCGGGACGAGGCAGCTTGTATTCGACGGTGGTGTTCATGCTGTGCATCTCGGGAGGCACGTTCTCGGCGGAGATGTCGCCGTAGTGACGGGGAAGGGCATTTCTTTGCAGGCAGAAAGGGCATATCCAAATCTTTGCCCGAACATCGACGTTGCAGAAGGGGTTGAGCACAGCTTTGCAAGGCGCTCTGCAAACCACCGGGTCGTATTGTAGCAAATCTTTACTGAGTGGCTTGAGGGGCGTTAAGCATGCGCCAACAGGGACCACAAGCCTAGAGGCTTCCTGGGTACATATCAGCAAGGTCCAGCACCAAGGCGGAGGTTGTATACCATGCGCGTGCTGGGAAATACATTCCAACTGAGTCTGACACCGTCTCTGTCCTCCACATCGGCCCAGCTGTCCTTCAATGCCTCGTACTGGCCCTGATCCATGTTGGAACGGTGTGCGCTGAAGATTGTGTGCGAATGGTCGGCGGAATGCGAGAACTAGGCAATGATCATGACCGGGTTGACATGATACTTGAACTGCTTATCGCTTGTTGAGAACACCTTTGACAAAGAAATGGTCGGAGGACTTTCACCTAAAATGATTATCTGGCCTCCGTGCACATGCGCAACCAAGTCATGGCCTCTGGCGGAGGTCATTGGTGTGGCTCCTGCCAAGACCGTGCGTAACTTCCTTAAGAACAATATCGTCCTCGCTCAACCACTCTCCTCTTTTCTTTCTTTCCACAGTCACCGCCGACATTCAAGCATTACTTACGGCAGTCTCGAGTTTCATCATTTTGAGCACTGTTTTCGCGTCGCGCGAAGATTAGTCTTTGTACTACCTCTGGCTGGGCGTCTGGACCTTAGAGATCATTATGATTTCAATGAGATCTGGAAAATCAACAGTCGAGGTTACAAATATTTACATGTGAGAAAATTGGACTTCTGTCCCCGGGTATCAAAACACGCCCACCAAATCCTCAACCAAACCGCTTCTCAATTGCAGCATAAATTTGTGGAGAAATTTCGTCACTGCTGTCCCCTTGCACATCCACCACCATATCTGGGTAGTTCTGCCGGTAGAAGTTCAGCAACGGAACACTCGTCTGCTCAAAGGTTGAGAGACGTTTGCGCCACGTGGCTTCACTGTCGTCCTCTCGTTGTGTTAACGGCTCCCCCGTAATGTCATCTTTCCCGGGCACCTTAGGGTCATTAAACCCGACATTGTAAACTCTGCCCGAGGCTTGATGTATCCATCTACTCGCCATTCTCTGGAGGATGATGTCGACCGGTGTTACCAGCTGGAAGACGAGATTCATAGGCAGGAGCAGTGATAAGGCCTCTGCCTGTGTAGCTGTTCTGGGAAAGCCATCCAAGATGAACGAAGCATCGGGATTATTGGACGGCTCTATTGCTGACCTGGCCGAGCCATTCCCCTTTTCCAATGCCGCAATGATCTCTTCGTTGGTCTTGTCTGTCTTCAACCATTTCCTCCTCGTAAGCTCGTTAAGAATGAGATTGAGGATAAGAGGATCGGGCACGAGCTTCCCTGATCGCATGTATTCGTCGGCTTGTTGGCCTAGAGTAAATCAGAATG